>PVHY01007808.1:0-65234 GCA_004024945.1 Uropsilus gracilis | reverse complement strand
AAAAAAAAAAAAAAAGAAAAAAGAAATTCCAACTAACTAAATCAGGGCTTATTTATTTACAAAGGAAGTAATTCTGAACTCAAGGCGGGAGAGTACAGAAGAACAAAGACTGGAAAGTGGTGGCCCAGTCTATACCCCAAACTCCAGTCTCCCCTCTCAGCCTCAGTCCACATCCTGATGACATTAAACCCTGCTCAAGTCCCACTCCTGCCACCCAATCCTGACCAAACCTTCCTCTACCCCACTCCTCAACCTTGCCTTCTCCTCCTTCCTTCTGTACTCACCTAAAAGAGGAGAGCGTTCTGGACAGTAGGGCAGGCCTTGAAGAGCTGGAGGGGCCCCTGGCAGGTGACTGAGGTTACTATATACATCATGGGGATGAGAGTAGTCAAATGTTGGTCCCTGCTCTCGCCCAAATAGGGCGCTGAGGCTTCGGAAGCCCCCCAGTGACAAATACATCATGACAGCCAGCTGGGAGCCCACAAGCAGGGCCAGCGTGCAGGGTCGCTCCAGCAGCCTCCGCAACATCCTGGGGTGAAGTCTGTGGAGAGAAAAAGGAGAGTTATGTGGGCAGGCAGGAAAAGAGCAAAGACAGAGGATCGGATCATGGTGGGGAGGAATATGGTGTCTGAGATTAAAGAGAAAAGGCGGGCCCAGAACAAAGTCTCAGAGTAAAGAGGGAAGCACAAGTGAGCTATCACACAAGGAGGGAAACAATGTAACCACCAGCAGCCCTACCACCTGCCATGTCCAGCCCAGGTTTCACTCTCCTCCACCCTTCCCCAAAGGAATTCTGCCATCTACTCTCAATCTCTCTCCCCAAGAACCCTGGATCATTCAGGTCTCCTCCATTTCAGGAGCCTGAAGAACTTCCCTTCCAATTTTACAGAGACTCACCTTAGATTCAAGTTGTTTTCTTTCGGATCATGGGGGCTGCAGGAGGTCCCGGAGGGACACAGGTGTGAGGCATTATCTAAAATTGGAAATGTCACAAAGGACAGATATAGGCTCCACATAGGCTCAACAGTGATTGATTCTGGGACAAGCGGTCAGGGATGAACAGCCACGAGCAAAGTGCCAGATGGTGATGAGGCCGGTTTCCCAGCAAGGGAAGTGGTGGGAATGCAAGGCAGAGGGGCAGTAGGCCTACCCACTAGCCCACCCTTAGCAGTCAGGTTCACTTTTCCTTAACCATCCCCCACCCCAACAGGACAGACCTGTTTGGGGAGTGGGAACAGGGCAGTTAAAGGAAACATTATTTTCTCCAAAGAGTGAGGCAGTCATGAAAGGACTTCTAGAGTGGCCTCAAGAGATCCCTGGGCGGAGTAGGAAACAGGTGCTTTTCCGTTCTTCACGTGCCTGGGAGCTAGCTCCGCAGGTGCAGGGAGCTTGACCACCTGGGATATGCAAGCAAACAGCCCCAGAGAGGCGGGGAGAGGGATGGGGGTGGTTCCAGCACCTTTTTTTACCTTTCTCTAGTCCTTGCGAGGGTGGGAGAAGGACGCTTAGTGAAGAAGTGAGATAGGAAGAGGGCTGGGCAGAGAGCGTCGGAGTACCTGAGCAAGCTCACCTGGAGGGGCGTGGTCAGCGCTCTGTAGGGGGTTACAACCCAGTTCTTTCGGAGCTCCCCATCCCACCTCACCCCTTCTTGCGTTTATCCTACCTTGCAAAGTAAAGTCCACCGGCCTCTGTTCATATTCTAACTGGGACCCTCTTCCCTGTCTAAGCTCATTCCCAGCCTTTACCCCAAACTTCTCATCCTTTAATCCCCCGAACCTTTCTACCGGGCCTCTTTCCTGCCCCGCACCATCCCGGGCTCACCTACCCGGGCTGCTGCTTCCCGTCGTCACCGCCACCCGGACAGCCGGGCAGGCATCGCTGCCGCCATCTTGGAAGCGGGCGCCGCGGGGGCGGGGCTTAACGTCACGGGGCGTGGCTTGAGCTGTAACCGCCTGGGGCGGAGCACGGAGGCGGAGCTCTAGGAGACTAGGGTGGGGCTTTGAAACCCGGGGCAGGGCATGGGGTGGAGCTGTCTCTGGGCGGGGTTAGGGGCGTAGCTCCGCGCTGCGCGAGAGGGTCCCGAGCACCGGCACCTGCTCCCCTAGGAAGAGGCGTTGGAGGAATGCTGGAGGGGCCTGCACCCCTGAAGGCCCGGGTTCATCCCCACCTGCGCAGCTCTTCTGATTTGCAAAAGCAGCAATTCTAAGAATTTTCGCAGAGTGAGGCTGATCGAGGGCCGGGTGGGACAGTCTCGCGTGTCCGAGTGAGGCCTCCCTTTTTCTGGAGTGTCAGTGGTGCCCCTGCAACTTCGTGTGACTCAATATCAAAATTTGCTCGTGGTATTTATTTACATTTTGTGTCACCAAGGTGTACGCAGGTCTTGGAATGGAGACTGTTAATAAAATTAGGAAACACTGCTGCTTTAATGTGAAAACGTTTCCCCGCTGTGGAGTAAAATGGAAGCTCCGTTAATGTGCAATACGTTTTCCATGTGCTTCCACTACTCTTAGCATGTTGGGTTTGTGAAAGCAGATATTCACCCTGATGAAACAACTCCCAGTATCTCTCAAAAAACTCACGGTCTTGTGTGCATGTAGGTGGGAGGTAGGTAAACAATTGAATGTAAGAAATATGATAACCTAAAAATTGAACCTCATTGCACGTGGAAATTTAGATTATCGCAGAAGAAATAATGAATAATGAGAAACCTGAAGGGCTTGTTTACAGTACATCCTTCTGAAGATTCTGTTTCCGTGCGAACTACAGTTGTCCCGTGGTGTCTTGTGGGAGAGGGAGGTGGAGTGGAGGGGAGCTGCAGGACATTGGTTCCTGGAACCTACCCTGCCTACAAATCAGGGAAGTTCAAGTCCCTTATGTAAAAAAGTCTTGGATTTGCATATAATTTAAATTTATAATTTATAATTATATGCACTCCCATATACTTTAAAGCATCTCTAGATTACTTACACCTAATACAATGTAAATGCCATGCAGGTAGTTGTTATACTGTATATGTGGAATAAAGACACACGCAAAAAGTCTATACATGTTCGCTACAGACACAATCATAGCTATATAGTATGTCTTTTCCATCTGTGGTTGGTTAATACCAGATACCCAGATAAAATGTCTTACAGCTCTGTATAGGTAACTGTTCCACAGCAAATTCTGTCCTGTCTGATAGACTTGTTAACCTCCTACTTCCCATTGTGAAAAATAGTTTTCCTCCATTTCATGTTTATTTTTGTATTCTTCAAGTATAAATCTGTATGTTCTTTATTTTTTATGTTCTTTATATTTTTTTGAACCAGTTATAGCATCTGTAGAGATCCTCATGAGTTAAACTCTTTAACATTATTCATTTTTATATGGGTATTGACAAAGACTCTCTTTGACTGAGATTTAGACAGGCTTCTCCTCTTTGACCAAACTTTAGAGTCCTCCTTTCAAAAAGGAGGAAGTCTTATTTATAGCAAGAATCCTGCTCAGTCACTTCAAGAACACCTTACCACCAGTCTTCAGCAAGTCTCCAGAATCCAAGAATTAAATGGGTTTAACAAAAATCTTCCTTACTACCCATAAAGTAACTTTCTACCCACTGCTCACTGGCTGTAAATACTCAGATCTGAGTCTAACCTCTCCAGTTGGAATTGTCTCAGTACCTGTGGTAATAGTCCCAATTAAAATCTAGTGTTCTATACAAGTGTCAGAGTCATTTTTCTCTTTAACATTGTAAGAGTCATCATTTTACCTTTTTCTAAACATTTTCTTTGAACAGATGAATCATGTTCCAGGCAGAGGAAACCCTAGTGCATATGTCTGGAAATGAGAAAGAAATGGGAGAGTTTGGGGGGAAGAGAGATCAGTAAAACTAGAAATAGAGAGGGGATAGAGAGACAGGAGACTAGAGAGCTAATCAGATAATGAAGACCTCCAAGAGGCACGTTCGGCAGTTTCTGGTTACAAGGACTGAGGGATGCCTTAAATTAGCTTCTTCCCTTCCTTTAGGCTGCTTAAATACTCTGGGCCTATCCCCACGTAAGGTCATTTCTGTGTAAGTTGTTCATTACTGTTGCTCTCCTACCTCTTTCTCCCTCTCTGGGCATTTTTAGAACTGCTGGTTTCCCCCAGCTGTCAGTTGGTTACTCTTGCTGCCAATGAATTTGGTTTCCCCCCAGCAACAGTCAATGGGGAAAGTATGCAATTGGTTCACAAACATCCTCTTAACCAATAATATTTTAATACGATGAAGTTCACTCCCCGCCCCCTTTCTGGCAAATCCTGACTAGTGGGGGTGGTGGCTTTTCACTTGATGTTAGCCTGATGTTTAAAAAAACAAAACACTGTAATTAGTATTATGTGGAGAGTAAAGAAGTGGGGGCTAGAGATGGGGTAGAAGTATACCTTATAAGAAGAATCCCTTATTCTGCAGAACCCCCAAAAACCCTCGCCCCTGCTACCACCACAGTGGTTGGAGAGATGCCCAGATTCCCTCAGCACTAACCAGGGACACAGAGACTCTTAAGGGCTTAAAGAAAGAGCTTAAAGAAATTAGCCCAACACAAAGTTACCACTTCAGCCCCCTTGGCCCCAAACCACACACACACACACACACACACACACACACACACACACAAACACATTGCCTGCCATCCCATAAACTGCCTGGACTTCTCCAGAGGCACTCCTTCCATGAAGTTGAGATTCTTTCTCTATCTCTCTAGCTCACTGGGTTTCTTTTTCCCTTTAACACCAGATCCTTGAACTGCCTGGATACCTCTTTCTTTCTGGCTACTATTCTTTCTCCTCTAACTGTAAAGTGTCACAAAGTCACTTCAAGATCACTCCTTGGCTCTTGAAGGGAGGTGCACACACTCCACATTTAGCAAGACTGCAGGCAGAGTCTGAAGCCTGGGTCTGGGAAAGCATTTCAGAAGGCAGTCAGACCCTGCCTGGGCTAAGGGGGAAAATGCCCACTACTTCTTGTTTACTGTTTCTCTCCTTTTTTGCTGTCTGTCCTCCATGTACCTGCCCAAGTAATGAGTGACCTCTAAGCTCAGTTCCTCTCTGGGAGAAACTTCTTGATACCAGCCAGAAGTCTGCTCATTGAGTAAAGGGTAACCTTGTCATATAATATGCATGTCAGTGATTTACAATGTGCAAATCACTCTGAGCACTAAAGAAAGTAAGGCTCACTAATCCACAGCGCTCACCTGAGTCACACCCTGCTTGACTCTTACAACCCATTAAGTTCCAGCTTCAGTCTCTGCACAGGTCACTTGGTCTTTGTCATACCACTCTTTTTCCATCCCACTGTTTATCTGTAGAGGTGAAGCACACACCCTCTGGTTATGAACTGGGGACATGTGTACCCCCTCTGCTTAGCATAGTGTTCTGTTCTCATTATACCATGAGCTCAGTGTATTCCTGTCTTCAAACATGTTACTGTGGCCCAACTCACAAACTAGATGAAATAGTTGGAGATCACCCTGACCTTGTTCTGCTCTCCTGCTTCACCTTTCTCCAGACTGGCTGATCCAGAGGATAGGAGGCAAGGTCAGGCACCTAGAAGTGAGGCCATGCAGACTGTACATGCTGACTGTATGGCCTATTCCTGTGGCTGCAGGGAGTTGGGCCTTGCTGAGAAGCGTGAAATAGTGGACACTTGCCAGGCACGGTGGCTCGTGCTTGTAAGCTTCTGCCTATGAAGCGACCGGGGCTAGGGATCGCGGTTCAAGTCCTGCCTGGGGCCCATAGCGAGACCTAGTTCCAAAAAAATAGCTGGGCGTGGTGGCGCACGCCTGTAATCCCAGCTACCTGGGAAGCTGAGGCTGGGGATTGCTTGAGTCTGTGGTACCCCGGGCAACGAGAGCCTGTGGTTCCACGGGTAAAAATAGCGAGACCTAGTCTCCAAAAAAAAAAAAAAAAAAAAGAAATAGTGGACACTGACTAAGGCACAGCCTGGCAAAGAACTCAGTCATCCCCAGGAGCATAAGAAATAGACACAATGTCCACACACAACCTGCTTGTGTCCTGGCCCTAGTCCTTAACCTAGACAATGTTGAGTCACCCAGCTAGGAATTGCCACCACAGAGTGAAGCATCCCAGTTCTCCCATCTTGGAATCTTCTTGACCTACAGCTCCTCCTTCACCTCCAACATCATTCTCTTCCTCAATCCCTAGTGATCCTCTGACCACCACTGTCACTTGCCACCCTTTCCCAACCTGTTCCCTCCATGGTCTGAGTTCTTTCTTAATTCACCTGCTCAGTAGGAAGGTAGAGATATATCTCTTTCCCATTACCCCTCAAGTGCAACCACAGAGTGCCTGGCTCCCTCACCCAGATTCCCTTCTAGGCCATTTTCTTTGCCCTCCTGGCTCTCCCCTCCCAACCAAACCATGTTCTGTTCCTTTTATTAAATTCCTTTTTTTTTTTTTTGAGACTAGGTCTTGCTTTATTGCCCAGGGAAGTCCTGATCCCACAGACTCAAGCAATCCCCAGCCTCAACCTCCCAGGTAGCTGGGATTACAGGCGCACGCCACACCTGGCTCCTTTTTTGAGACCAGGTCTTGTTATGTTGCCTGGAGTAGTCTCGAACCCACAAACTCAAGTGATCCCAGGCTTCTTGCCTCCCAGAGCTCGGAATACAGGCGCACACCACCACACCTGGCTTAAATTCCTTTTTAACTGCTCATCCTCCAAGAGGCCTGTTGGGTCTTCACTGATTGATTTTATGACCTGCCCTGGTCACAAGGGGAACCTCTCCTATGATGCAGCTTTCACTGTTAAGAAAATTATTTCACATTTGTTCCCAGAGCAACCCCGGGGGCAGGATTGTCAGCTCCTGCATGAAAGAGCACATGCAGCCCAAGTTCACTGTAAGTCACAAATCCAATGTGGTTGGCTAGAAAGACACAGAGCTTCAACTCAAAGGTAAATCACTCACTCTGTTCCAGGGCCCTCAACTGTCACTCTCGCCACCAGGTGCTTATTTGTGTTGAAGGGGATATTTTTTTTAATCTTTGCATCTTAACTTTCTTGTCACCCATGCTTGTAGTCAAGTATTCTTTCTGTCTCATGTGACTGGGCGCCTCCAAACATAAGGGACAGAATCCTTTCTCTGACAGTCCTTTGTATCTAGGGCTGTCAATCAAGGGAGCAAGCCTGGGAGTCAATACAGCCACCATTTTAGAGCATTTGCCAAGTCCAGACATGATGCTACTTCTTCCTTATTTTTTTTCTTAGTCATTTTGTTGTTTACATATTTATGAATATATATACATATTATACATATATATAATATCATTGCATTCCCCAGGGTTCTCCCTCCACCCTATCACCCATGAACCTTCGTCTTGCTACTACTTTTTTTTTCTTTTTGAGACTAGGTCTCGCTATTTTTGCCTGTCGAACTGCAGGTTCATGTTGCCCGGGGTACCATGGACTCAAGCCTCAGCTTCCCAGTAGCTGGGATTACAGGCGTGTGCAACCACACCCAGCTATTTTTTTGGAACTAGTTCTCGCTATGTTGCCCAGAGCAGGACTCGAACTGTGATCCCCGGTTCTGACCACGGCTTCCTAGACTGCCACTTACAGGCATGCGCCACCATGCCCAACCGTTGCTACTTCTTTATTTGCATTATTTAATCATTATAACATAATTCCAAGAAGATATTATTATTGGCAAATGAGGAAAGTTACACTGCAGTCCACATGTGTCTGATTCAAAAAGGAGCACATAAATAACAGAATTTACATTTAAAAAATATGATAACCCCTTACTCCCTGAAAGCCCAGCCTACCCCTTCCCAGAATATAAGATTCAGGGAGAGGCAAGCAGGGCAGGATGTCAAACACACACACATACACACACACACACACACACACTTTCTCATACACTAACACACAGATCACTTCCATCCACCACCTCCCTGGAGTTCCCAGTCAGGTGAAGGCTCTACGGGACTAGGGGGTCAGTTTCCCCAGGATCCCTGCCCTCATCCTCTTCCCTGGTGCTAAATAAAAGTGAATAAATATGAAATAAATACAGTGGAGCCCGTACTGCCTTTCCCTCCCTCCTGTGGCCAGCAGTGCAGAGGGGGCAGTTAGCACAGGGTCTGTCTCCTGTCTTCATCCACCATCCATCACTGCCATCCAGGGCAGGAATCCAGGGCAGGGCCAGCCTGCACAGAGGGAGCAGAAGAGAGTCTCTGCCCATTGTTTCTGGCGGAGGCAGCTGCAGGAGCCCACTCTCTCTCCCAGCCAAGTTCATGGCCCGGTGCCCAAAGAGGGCAGCCGGGATGGTGAGGTTATTTCCTGCCTGCCCAAGGTCGGCGGCGACGAAGGACCTCTAGAATCTGTGCTTTGCGCTGCAGCCAGTCCTGGGAAGTGGACCGTGCCACTGGTGAGGGGGTTGGCCGAGGCACAAAAAAGCTGTAACGGAGGCGTGACTTCTGGGTGTCACCAGCAACCAAGACCTGCAGGGTCAAGGGCTGGGTCAGTGGCCCATGGCCTGACAGCATCTCAGAGGCTGCAGTGGCTCCAGTGTAACGCAGGCTGACTGCCCCAGGTAGCAGCACATCAGTGGTGGAGGGCATCAACGTGTATTCCCCATTGAGGGCATAAGAGCCATCCTGGAGCTTCAGGGCCAGGTAGAGACTCCGGTGACCAGGTGGCTCCTGGTGCCGGACAAGGATGTGAGTGGCTCCTGCAGGAAAAGTGACCACATCGTTGTATCCGTACCTGTGTGGAAGGAATAGATGGATGTTCAGCCTCTTCTGAAACCTCTTGGCCTCCCTGAACTGTTTATATGACTGTACTCAAGTACATATGAGTGTAGATATGAGGTCTCCTTAAACCTATGTGGGCTGTCTCCCCTAGTTCTGAACTACAGGCAATGTGCCCTCCATATGCTCATCTCTGGATCTTTCCAGAGATGAAAGGGAGAAAGGGAGAGAACCTGCTGCCTCCTTCTGAGTTGCTTTTCTGAGCCCCACCTCCTGCACCTGTCCAGCCACTCTCCCTCCAGAAGCAGCTCAGAGCCACCTGCTGGGGAAGCCCTCTTAGCTCACATAGCAGCCTGCCACACCTGCGGGACTCTGTGCTATCACTACTTCCATGACCCTCACCCCACCAAACTGAGCTCTCTGAGAGGAAACAGTGTGGCATTCAACCTTGTCTTCTCAGATCCCAGAAATAGTTCCAGAGAGGTGGGAAGAACAAATAAATCGTGGAGGAACCTGAATTTCCTGAAGGAACCAGACTGCTTGCTGCAACCAGAACCATCTCCACCACACACCATGCACTTATCAAACTTCTTTTTGGAACCAATGACGCGGTCACAGCCAGCATGGATGCAGCGGCCCTGAACACAGACGGAGGAGCTGTCCGGGGAGCAGGGAGTCCCATCTACCACCTGAGGAGAAAAGGAGCCATACAGAGGATTCTTCCAAAGTCCAGAGTTTCCTGGACTTTCCTAGTGGTAAGGGATGTGAGGAAAGCTTGAGGAGAAGGGGTTGTGAACGGAATGTGCCCCAAGCATGGAGTGGGATGACGATGATCATCATAATGTAGAAGTCACCATTTCAGAGCACCCACTATGAAGCAAGCACTGTGTTCTATTAAGACGAATTTAAACCTCACAACCACTACTGCGGGTTTAGAGATGAAACACTGAGGTTTGCAAAGATTAGGAACTTGCTCAAAGATGACAGAGCTGTTAAGTCATGTGAAGGCCAAGACAAGATGGGAATTGCATGGCCTAAACTTGAGCAGTACCGATGGACACTAGAGGGCAGCAACCTGCAGGAACTGTCCTGGGCTGCAAAGGAATAGGACCGGTCAGGGTTTAGTTTTCCCCTTGAAGTTTTGTACTACCACTGCCCCACAGAGGATGTGCAGGGACAGTGCTAGTCTCTGAAGGCCTGTCCCGTGAGGAACAGACAACCTATGAGCAAATGAAGTCCCCACTGTAATTTGATAAGGGGTCCCAGGGAGAAAGGGAGAGAAAAACTCAGCCAAACAGTCATTAACTTCCATTCTTGTGAGATGGAGCCTTGCAAGGAGGGGAGAGAGGAGAGAAACCTGGAGTGGTGGGGGTAGGCAGGGGAAACTGGACAGGCTAGAACTGCCTGATTGGCAACTTGGGCAGAGCCTATGGCTGATTTTCCAATACCCCTGACAGATAAGTGGATGGCTGTCTTGGCTGGCTTGGCACAGATGTGAGAATACCAGCAAGGGGCTCTCTTGGAAGGTCTTTGTACCAGATAGCAGTGAGTGTATGTAGGTATTGACGGGCCCAGAAGTGGCTCTTACCCGTGGCTCCAGCACATAGTAATAGCCCAGAGCCCGCGCCTGGCAGGTGAGTTTGCACTGGTCCCGGAGGGCCACACCCGAGTATCGAGGGACCCAGTCCATTGGCCCTGGGAAGCTCTTGAAGAGGTCAGTACGATGATTATAGGCAGCACACTGTTCCTCACGGAAAGTCAAAGCTGCAGGGGCAAGGCAGACTGTCAGAGTTCCATCCTACTCACACTGTCCCATGAGTCCTTCCACCTAGCCCCTTAGACTTTTGGACAGCAGATCACCCCTCCACCCCACAGACTGTGGGGAAGGTTCTGGAAGGGTGAAGTCACTCCCTCAACAGCAGGGAGAGTCAACACCCCCTTTGTTCCTCAACACTCAAGGACATACCTTCCTGTTCTCCCGCACCCTGCCACTCCTCACCTGAGCCTGTTGGGCAGTTCTGGGTATTGCAGGAACGGAATCGGGTGCGGCGGCCCTCACAGTACTTGCCACCATTCCGGGGGACAGGCCTTGTGCAGTCCCGGGAGGAGAACTGGACACCACTCCCACAGCTCCGGGAACAGTCACCCCAAGAGCCCCAGGGACCCCAGCCCCCAGCCTGTGGGATCTGCAGAAGCACAGAATAGAAGGGTGGGGTTAAACTCTCCTGGGCTCAGGGCCAGGGCTGGAGGCCTGCCTCCTGCACTGCCTCCCCCCCCATCCCAAGACATGCCAGGAGCTCACATTGAAGTCTTGGAGCTGGTCCACATGGAGGCAGCGACCACCCATGCAGGCCTGTGTTGGTCCACAGGGGGTGCCGTCAGCCCAGGGAGAATGCTTGGTCTGACACATGGCATGACCATTGAGGTGGCCAGAGCACCAGAGGGCAGCGCAGGGTGGTGGCAACTGTGGACAATGGCGTGAGTCAGGCCCAAAGGTCAGCTGGCACTGGCGGTCAGCATCATAGTCTTTGCCAGGGAAAGTTGCAGGCAGATGTAGAGGCGCTTCTGGCTTGTCTAAGAGACAGTGTCCTGGAAGGAGATTTGAAGTCAGCAATGGACTGAGAAGCCAGCAGGAAATCTGGGCTCCCTTGGAGCGATGAATCTGACAGATGAAAGAAGCTTTAAGTAGCAGTTATGATTTTTTGTTTGTTTGTTTGTTTGTTTGAGACTAGGTCTCGCTATTTTTGCCCATGGAACCGCAGGCTCTATGTTGTCCAGGGTACCACAGACTCAAGCAATCCCCAGCCTCAGCTTCCCAGGTAGCTGGAAATACAGGTGCATGCCACCATGCCCAGTTATTTTTTGGGACTAGGTCTCGCTGTGTTGCCCCGAGTGGGACTCAAACCATGATCCCTAGCTCCAGCCGTTTCATAGGCTGAAGCTTACAGGCACGAGCCACCGTGCTGGGCTTATGTCTAGTTTACAGATCACCTGAAGTGATCAACTCAGTCTCACAGGTTCAAATATCTGAAAAACAAAACCAGGACAGCAATTCCAAGGCACCATTCTCATCAATTACAAGATATTGGGTCTGTTTTGTACACAATCTCCTGCGGTGATCATCTTATGGGGCTTATGCGCCTCAAGCGATGTGCCACTTGAAACTGGACAGTTCTGACCTTTTAAAGCTCAGTTCTGTTGAGCTACAGACTGCCTCTCTATGCTGCCTCTCTGTCTCTTTGTTCTGGGAGGAAGTGGGGGCCACATAAGTATGTGTCTCACCTACTCAGTACTGCAGAGGAAGTACACTGGGGGAGTCACTCTCCGGGCTGTGTTGAATGTGGCAAAAGGGTGGGGACAGAACTGAGTCCTTTGTGTGTGTGTGTGGGGGGGGGCACATCTACTTACCATAGCCATTGTCTAGGAAGTCAGTGACAAAGCGGGCACTGCAGGGGGACCAGAGTTCCTCGGGGTCCACATGAGCCATCACAGGAGCCATAACATGATGGGAAGTGCTCCCAGGTCCATTTAGACTGGCACATGGCTTTGAGTTATCATGGAGCATGTTGAAGACATGGCCTGTAGTCACAGAAGCTCTGCTAGGACCCAAGGTTCCCCTCCCTAGGCCCTCAAGGAGTCACAGATCCACCATAAGTTTGGTGGCTGTTGTGAACGGCCAGATCCATTTCCATCTTTCTCAGCCCCCCTCCCCCTATCCCCTTTGAGAACTCTGAGGCTCTTCCATATATAGCCACATTACTGTCTTCCCTTTGCTGAAATATACCAGGTCTCCTCTTTACCCACTTTCCTTACAGTCAACATTCCTGACCCTGAACCCATACATCTCTTCATTGATTCATATGAATGATATCCCTCTTAACACTCTGCCAAACCCATCCAAACACACACACACACACTCACTCACAATGGGTTTCCAGGCATTGATTTATATAATAGGAAATCTAAATGTTTATTTACACCCAGAGTAGAGAAGGAAGATGATCCTGGGTCTATGCACAACCCTATTAGCACCCAGCAAGTTTCCTGTTCCCTCACCTAACCCCTGATTCATCTCTTCTCTATCACAGGTGTCCCATCTCACCCAGTTCGTGTGCAGCAGTGAAGGCTGACTGGAGCCCATCATCTTCCACAATAGCACAACTCCTAGCTGGGTCACACACAGTGCCTACATCAGCCATACCCAGTGTGTCACAAGTGGAGACCCCACACAGGTCCTGTGGAGAGAGATCATAGAAGATGCATGAGCTATCACCCCAGGGCCCATGGAGATGAGCACTGGCTTAGTGGGGATCTAGGCACTAAGTCCCCAGCACTGTGAAGGCCCAGAGATAACTGGAGTGTGGCCTGGTCAAGGCCATGTTGCGTATAACTCCAGGGACACCATCCACACCTCAGTCTAGGAAGCTGTGCCTCCTGGAGTTGTGCAATACCCATGGGTCCTCACCTGACGGGTGAACAGAATGGCAGTGTCAAAGTGCTCAGGGTCTGAGTCCTCAGGCCGGTTGAGTCCTCGTTGCCAGGCACAGAAGCTGCGCAGTGTTTGGGCAGCACTGGGTCCCACTTGGGGCCCCTCTTCGCCAGGTCCCAGAATCACCAGCCGAGTCACCACCAAATTGACTGGGTTTCGAATGCTTGGGTGCTTGAAAGCCTTGGCTGCTGCCGCCATGACTGTCAGCAGGTAGCGCTTTAGACCCGCACCATGAAAAGCCACCATTTTGTCATCTGCCACCACCAGGGTCTCCACAAACCTACTCAATGAGGCAAAGCGCTGGGGAAGAAAGAGAAGAGGGTCCTCAAATATCCTCCCAGACACAAGAAGCAGTTTTTCCCTCCCTCCCTCCTTCCCCCATCTCTCTCTCTTTCCCTCCCTCTTTTCTTTCCTTCCTTCCAGGGTCTGGAACTCAGTAAAGGCAGCTGAGAGGCACATACCCCAGGGGATGGGATTCCTGATGCATCTTGGTTGGGCCCTCTTCCAAGCCCAAATCTTAGGGTTTTTGTGGTAACTCTGGGAAATTATTTGCTGTTTCTGAGAAAGAGGGGAGAGGAGATGCCACGTCCTAGCTGCATGGACTCCAAAGGTGGAAGGCATCTGAGATGCTGAGAGAGATCTGGGAGTAGCTGTGGGGGTCCCAAGGCCTAAGTGTGATTGGGTCTCACAGGACTGAGACTAGAGGTCCAGGCTGCAACGTGTCTGCTCTGTGTGGTTGGAGGAACAATTCAGTCAGCAGTTAGGGCCAGGGCCAGTTCTCAGCGTGGCGTGGCGGGTGTGGAGGGAGGTCTGGTCTGGATTAAAGCTGGAGACTGAGGGAAGGAGGGAAGGAGGGAGGGAATAAAAAAAGGCAGGAAAGAAGGGGGGAACTGGACTGGGAGGGAGGAAGGATGGAGCCTCAGGCAAAACTGGAGTTATCCTCCCCCCCCCCCCGCCCCCACCCCATGGGAAGAGGGCTGACTAGGAGGGTGGGAAGAGGGCTGAGTCGGAGGGATGGATGTTGCCTTCCTTTGCAGTTTGCCTGACAATTTTCTGAAGGCAGCTCCAAAGCCAGAGGTCAATCCCTTTGGCCTCAAACCTCATTCCTTTAGCTGATATGTGTATTGGGGGGGGGGGATGTGTGGGAATTAAAAATCAAATTTAGGCCACAGAATAGAGTCAAGGCCAAGAAGCTGTTGGCAGAGCCTTACCGCTAAGAGCAGTGCCAGAGCCAGGCAGAGGCAGGGTGGGGAGGGAGGCAGAATCTATGACCTAACTTCTGGGAACCCTCTTTGTGATATAGGATCTGTCCAGGAAAAGGGCTAGGGTAGGAAGAAGCCAGAAACTTCCCAGTCAAGGAGGCTAGTGGAAGAGGAAAGGCAGGCAGAAGGGAGGGCAGCAGAACAGCCAAAAGTGGAAGTGGGTGGAGAGGTGAATAAGGGTCAGTGGGACAGACATGGCGCATGGCAGAGGATGCTGCAGGATGCAGATTCCAGGGTGCCTACCTTGGCTCTTCGGGGGCTGGGACTCAGGCTGCCAGGAGGAGCCTTGACGTTGCACATGGGACCCTGGTTGCTGGCAGGACTCTTCCGGCGTAGGATGTGAGCCCCAGGACCTCCAGCAGAGTTAGGAGTGCCTCCCTCCAGGGGCTGGAGATGCAGTTCAGCTCCCCGATACTGCAGCACCCCTAACAGGGCTCCCCCGTCCCAATGCAGAGAGGCCACTGATTCCGGATCTCCGTTGATAGTGCCAGTGAAGTAGGTGCCAGGCTCAGCCCCACCCAGTAGCTCAGGTGAACGACCCAAGTACTGCACTGTCAGCCCCTGGACCTGAACACCAGGGTCCTGCTCCAGCTCAAGGAGCAGCATTTCCCCAAAGGCAGGGAGGCAGTACAGCAGCCTGGCAGGGGTGTTCCCACCTGGCAGGACGCTGCCGTTGAGCCTCTCCGGAAACACGATCTCTTCTTCCCGGGGCAGGGGGCTGGCCAGCCAAGCAAAGGGCAGAAAGGAAGCTAGCGGCAGCAGGAGCAGCCACCGAGAAACTGGGACAGGCACAGTGGGGAACATTGGATGGAGGTGGATTCCCTGTGGCCAGTATCCCATTCTGCCCCTTCTGGGATGCAGATCCTTCGGGGGCATGGTCCTGGCACTGCCTATCCGAGGCTCTGAGGCTGTCTGGGTACCCAGTCCCCAGCAGAAACCTAGCTTTGGAAAATTCCTCTCTGTGGTCTGGGGGCTCAAGACTCCTGCCAAGGTCAGAGGCAGTGTTCAGAGGGGCTGGAACCTTCGGAGAAGAGGAAGAAAGCTTGGTCCTTAGACTAAGGGAGCAGTACCTAGTGATCTGATCCTCCAAACTCTCCTCCCATCCCTTCTTTCCTAGATCTTTGTCTCTCCCTTCTCTCCTGTAGAGCCACTAGCCACTCCCCTCTGTGCTAGACTCTGTCTGGTTTTGCCTGTGCCTGGCTTGGCTCTGCCTCTTTCTGCTGTCTCTGTCTGTGTCCTCCTCTCTCTCTCTGTGTCTATGTGTCTTGTGGGTCTCCTCAGACTCTCTCCCCGCCAGCTCTTTTAAGCATCCCCAGCCTCTGCCATTCATTGGCTAAGCTATAAGCCATTCACTGGAGCTCGCTGCTGTCGTAGAACTCAGATGGATGTCTCATTGCTTCCCAAAATCCTAGTTTTGTTCTTTTTTAAAAAAAATGGGACTTGCCCAGGGGAGGGGAATCTCTAAAATCCGGATGGATCTGAGGCACCAGGCCAACTGATGACAAGCATTTTCCCAAACCCAAGTCTCTCAGCTGTCTCTTTCTCTTTTTGGTGGGACTGAACCCTGGCAAGGGTAGGAAGTCAGACAAAGAGTCAGGCCAGCATGTACAGCAATGACACCAGTTCTGGGAGAATTCTGGCTTCACTATCCAAACCCTGAGAACCCTGAGAAAAGGGAGGGTATGCCTTTGCTCAGGGTTCTCTCAGGCTGCCTGCCCCCTGTGCCTTGAGTTGACTATAGGACTGAGTGAGGTTAGAAAGTGAGGCACAAGCAAGGAAGCTGTAGAAAAGGACAGAAAAAGAAAGCCTGACTCAGGGTGAAAGGCTCTGGGTGGGACCAAGGAGCTAGAGAGTACCAGAGACAGAAAGAGGAGACTGGAGACTGGAAGTCAGGGAGTCTGCTGCCTCAAGGCCAGATGAACTGTTAGAAAGAACACATGCAGGGGTAGATGACAAGTAAGAGGGTTAACAGTTTTTCGTTTTGTAGAGGGTCCCAGGTGGCATCTCCTCTTTTCCAGCAGTCCTTTCCCCCTTGGGCTTCCTGAGTTGAACTGCTACCACCCACCTCCACTAAACCCGGAACAACCATTCCGCCTCCATTCCCCCCAGGGCTCCTCCTCCCCACTTCCTGACTCCCCATTTCCCTGGCCCAGCTCCCACCAGCTTCCCCCAGGCTCTTGGCCCAGATCCTACCTACTCCCAACATTCTTAAATCTGCTCCCAACCCCAAGTCAGCAGACCCAGCCCCAGTACAGGGATAGACTTGTTGTCTCTGAGACTTGGAGGCACCCAGTATCAACTGAGGGAATCCCCACCTGGCTTCCTCTTCTGGCCCCACGTGGCCCTGGGATCTCCTGTTCCTGGAATATCTAATAATCTTTTATTTCTGATTCCCTGGGGACAGGGAAAGGGTGGCAGCCACATTATGTATAGGGAAATTCAGGTGCTGAGGGAAATGAGATCCCAGTGCCTGGAAGGGAGAGAGTGTTAGGGAAAAGAAACAAGATGATGCACTGAATGGGAGAGAACTCAGAAAGACATCTTGGGGTGGACCCTTGAGGCAAGGAAGGAAAGAGTTCAGAATTAGTGGCAAAGTCTGCTAAACCCATGCCATGGCAACTCATTTCCCCAGGATATCCCCAGGAAGGAGAGTGCTGTCAGCTATTCCTTTCCTGGAGTGGACCACCTGCCCCTGCCCCCATTCTTCCATCTCTGCCTTGTCACCTCCTGTCCGCCATATATCCGCCTTATACTTCCCTTCTGTACTCTTCCTGCTCAGCTCACCTACCTGCCTTGTCACTCCCCTCTCTCCCACCCTCTATGAGTACTATAGCTCTTGACCCACCACAGGCCCTGACCCTGGTCCTAAGGGAAGGGCTGGGACTGTAGGAGTCAGACAAAGGATGTGAGACTAGAAAAGGCTGGGGCAAGAGGAGCTATCACCAGAGGCCTCTCACTGCCCCCTTTCCACCCCCTCTCTGAGCTAAAGACAAAGAGGGTGACTAATTAGGGATAGACAAAGGGCCTTAGAGTTCTAGCAGAGGGTGTGTGGGGGATGTTGGCAACAGGGAGAAGTCACAAAAGCTGCAGTGTCCTAGGCAGCCTCCAAGGAATTGTCACATTAGCCTCAACTCGAGCTATCCCCAAGCCACACAGCCTAGTTTCCCAACTTCTTTCAAACTAGATTAGGACATCTCAAGGCAATCCATTGCGTTCCCTCCCACCCCCTGTCCTTGTCCCTCCCCTCCATTATGTATCAAATATGGAGCAAGGGTAGGCCCAAGGAAAGGGTTGGGACTCAAGGGGACCAGGAGGCAAAGCCTCTGACTGGGTGAGGACTGCTCAGTCTCCCCAGGCTCCAGCTAGTCCCCCAGAGGCAAGGGTAGCATCCCACCCTTTGGTAAGGTTCCCATTGGGTCAGCTTCTAGAAGTGTGACTTTCCTCTCTCTCTCCAGTTAAGAATTCCCTATCTGACCCACACTACTGCATTGCTGGTGGCCTGTGTTCCAAATACCGTCAGGGGGAGTTGTGCAGACTGCACAATGTGGGAGGGAGGGGCAAACTCAAGGGTGGTCCAGCTGGAGCTGAATTTGGAGGCCAAGGGGAGGCTGGAAAACGAAAACTCCTCCTTGTCTCTTCCTTAGAGAGACAGGGGCCGATTTTGGTACAACTGCATTTTCATGCTGTTGAAGGCTGTCCTGGATGAAACGGGATCAGGAAGGCGTAACAGGAAGAGACTGAACCGGGAAAGAAGTGGGGTGTGCAATTCTGCACGCGGTAGTTGGCGGCTCTTTGATAAGGACCTCCCCTACTCATCTGGGGTGTGGCCCCTGCCCACCCAACAACGTGGTCCTGTAATGGTGGCCTTGGCATCTAGGCTCTTTCTTGTTTGGGTTTGGCAGGCGCTCTCAGACCCGCCCAGCATCACCCAGATCCCTTCCTAATCCAATTAAGACATCTGGAAATTAGCAGGCTTTCCCCCCTCTCCAAAACATAGGCAATCGGAGGTGGTGTGGTGGTTGTGAGGAGTAACTGGTAGGACTAGGGTTATCCCAGAAGGTAGCCAAGAGAAGGGGACTAGGAAAGGTAGCACCCAAGCTCGTGGTGGGAAAAGAGCGGGGAGTGAATGACTGTAATGCCACAAAATTTTAGGCATCCGATAGGGGCGGAGGCGGAGACGCGGAGGCAGAGGCGATCGCTGTTTGAGACCCGGATGTACTTAGGTCGTGGCCCTGCCCGCTTCCAAGATGGCGGCAGCGCGGCGCTGACGGGAGAGAAGCCTGCACGGAGACGCGCCTCCACTTCCGCCCGGCTCTCCTTCCGCAGTCCGTAGCGGGCAAGATGGCGGCGCTGAGAGCGCTCTATGGACTGCGGGGTATCGCGGCCCGGGCTCTGCGACCCGCGGCGGGGCTTCGATTGCCGACCCAACCCTGCAGGTGAGACCCTGAGTACCTCCACTGTGCCCGCCCCAATCTAGGGTCTCTCGAGTGCGGGAACGATTTGGGCCTTAAGCCCCTAAAAAAGATGACACGGCCTGTGACCTCCCTTACCCAGGCCTGCAGTCTCCGGCTCTAGGATGCATAGGCACCTGCTCTGAGTGAGTGGGAATGAAAAACCTTGAACTCGTTTTGAGATGGAAGAACCCTGCCTTTCAAAGTTATTGATAGTAGCTTCTTTATGCCGTAATACTCCTCCAGCCCCCCATCATAGGGTGCCATCAATGAAAGCATCCCGATGATGCAGTTAAAGGAGGAGCACGGACCAAGATGCCCTATTGACCCCAGTGCCTAAATCTGGCTATACTTAAGCTGAATCTTGGAGCCAGCATGTAGGGTGTCAGTCTCTTTCCTTGTTTTAGCTTCTGATTGACCTTGAATCAATACAGGTTTTTGTTCATCAGAATGGGAATATGTGTATGAGGAGATTATTTGGTAGCTAAGAACCTGTGGGCAGGTGACAGACAGATGAAGTCATAATTTGTTAGTAGGCATGAAACCCCAAAGAGTTTCAGCTTGTTCTGCCAAAGCTTCACTATCAGTGATTTGGGGTTGAAAAATGCCAAGTATCCTGTCTCTGGGGCCACCTCCAAGTGAATGCAAACAGAGGAGCCAAGCACTTGGAAGGCTTTTTGTCTAGTACCTGTTTCAATTCCACAGAGGTGCTCGGCAATGGCAGCCAGATGTGGAATGGGCAGAGCAATTTGGGGGAGCTGTTATGTTCCCCACCAAGGAAACGGCCCATTGGAAACCTCCACCCTGGAATGGTGAGTACCCACAGTTACTGTCCCAGCCCGGAACCATCCCTACCCCAGATGACGCCTAACTGTTCTTGAGCACTTTGTTTTAGTCAAGTTTTAGCCTCTGACCTGTTTGCTACTTTCACCCCACAGCTCAGCAAATGTAGTACTGATGACAGCAGGTATTTGTTAAGGAGAGAGGAAAGGAAGAACATTCCAGGAGAAAGGAAAGAGTAGGGACCAGCCAACCCTTGAAGGTCCTACCAAATTGAAATATCTAGCTTCAGCTTTTTCCAGAGGTTCAATATATTTCCACTCCTAGTAATAGACAAGGTGGTCTTCTTAATACAGTTTTTTCCCCATCAAAATTTTGTTCTTTTGTTTTTTAATTTGGATCAGTGACACCCCCATTCTCCTGATGCTTTCGAATTGGAACTTTTTTGCCGTCTTTAGCGGTTTTCTCCCTTGCCCTCTGTGTATGTCCACTAAGTTCTGAAACCATGAGGATTCTCTCATGCTTCACACCAGATTAGATTTATGTTATTTTAGATATTGGTTATTTCTCTGGGTTCATGCCACTGATCTTACCTCTTCTTCCCCAGCTGTCATATGTAATTGCATGTCATCATCTTCTCAAAACATTATTTTACCATGTCATTCATTTCATTTTCTTGCTCAAAAACCGTCAAAGGCATTTCCACTTACCTTTGAAAAACTTAAAGGTAATAATGGCTGAATACCTTACCAAGTGCTAAGTATTTAATTTGCATTATTTCGCTTAACAATTACAATAACCCTATGAAAGTCATCCTAGTGTTAACAATACTGCATGCATTTCCCCTCCTCCCCTTTTTTGGCTTGCTTCTTTCTTTCAACGTCATGTTTGTGAGACTTCTCTCCAAGTTTTTGAATATAGTTATAGTTCATTTCTGAATTCATCCATTATATAGTTAATAAAATTTGAGTTATTTCCAGATGTAAAACCAGAAAATCATGCTAGTGTTACCCCAAATTTGAGAACATTATTATGTGGGGATATTAAAACTTAATAGAGGATACACTCTGTCTGACAGATTTGGATCTCTCAGGCTCCCAAAGCCCATGATGAAGGATTTGAGCTGCAAAGATAGCCTGTGGCTTCAGATTTCAAGTTTCCACTTACCAATAAATAAATTACTTTCTAGTATTATTCATAGCATTATTGTGATGATTAAATAAGATAAAATTTGTTGTGGTGACTGGTGCATGGTAAACCCTCCAAAGTGTTGTTATTGGCAAATATCATTGAACCATCTCCAACTGCCCCCTTACCCCCAACACTAATCTTCTGTTGCTTGGCAAGTAGGAGTTCCACATATACTTACTTTCTTGTTTTTAAAATTTGCCCTGTGTTGACCTCACAGTTTGCATGCCTCTTCTTGCTACCTGTTTGAATCATTCAGCTCATAGCCTACTTTCATGAAGTTTTTATAAGGTTCTCTTCATGCTTTGATTACTTAATGGTTAAGACATTTACTTCAAAGCTGGCTGCAGTGGTGCACGGCTTTAATCCCAGCCTAGGACGGGAGGCTGAGACTGGGAATCGCTTGAGTTGGCAGGTTCAAGACCCACCCAGGGCAACATAGTGAGACCTAGTCTCAAAAAAAAAATAGCTGGGTGTGGTGGTGTGCACCTGTAATCCCAGCTACCTGGGAGGCTGAGGCAGGGGATCGCTTGAGTTTGGGGTACTCTGGGCAACAAGAACCTGTGGTTCCCCGGGCAACGTAGCAAGACCCAGCCTCAAAAAAAAAAAAAAGACATTTTACTTCGTAATTTGGAAAATTGACCTGAGTTACTAATTTCTCCATGTACTTATTTCCCAAAACAAAATGCAAGTTTCTTGAGGGCCAAAGTTATCTTTTAGTAGTAAGAATGAAGGGTGTGTTTCCTGATTGGTTGGTCATTCACCATAACCATTCGAAGGGCAGTGTATCAGTGGACCCTGGAGCCTGGAGTTGAGCAGACTGGTAACATCCTGGCTCTGCCACTGACTAGCACTGTGAAAAGTCATTTTTCCTCTATGGTTTCAAATTCTACAATAACATGAGGATAATAATAGTGCCTATATTATAATATAGTGAGGATATTATATTATATTATATCCTCACTATAATAATAGTGAGGATAATAATAATACTCACATGGTTGTGATTATTAAATTAATAAAAGTAAATAAGGTTTTTAGAGTAGTTGCCTGACCCATGGTAAGTGCTATGTAAGTTACTAGTATTATTACTAAGGTAGCCTGGGATACATGAAATGAGTGAGGCTCACAGTCCCTCTCATCGGGGTGTTTACATCTCCCCTTTCCCCATATCATGATCCTTTTCCTGGTCATGTTGGATATTAGAGAGTTAAGGCATGGAATGCTGATGAGCAGGATCCATGGGGAAGGCTCACTCCTTGCTCTCTCAGGGCTTCCCAAGAGAATTACCATTTGGCTCTGAAGTATTTCCTGCTTCTCAGATGTGGACCCTCCAAAGGACACATTGGTGTCAAACCTGACTCTGAACTTTGGGCCCCAGCACCCAGCAGCCCACGGAGTTCTTCGCCTAGTAATGGAGCTGAGTGGGGAGATGGTGCGCAAGTGTGATCCACACATTGGGCTGCTACACCGGGGCACAGAGAAGCTCATTGAGTACAAGACCTACCTGCAGGTAAGGGCTGCACTGTTGATAGCATCTAGGGATGTTTCAGCCTGGTAATTTGCTGGTTTATTGTCTCCCCCCCCCAAAAAAAAAAAAAACAAAACTATAGGAGGTCTTGGGGACATAACTTCGTTGGAGGGAATGGAGGTGGTTGAGGATACTTGTCATCTGTATTTGGTTTATCTGCAGAAATGCTTTGGAGCTGGAGCTATGCTCACAGCTCTTCTCTGATGGATGGTTGACTGGCTTCTTTGCCTTTACTCCAGTGCTTCAGTTTCTCTGTTCTTAGAACATATACTAGTACGTCAAAGTCTGTGTGCCTGCTGGCAGGGAAACAGGGAAACGAGAGAAGACGTCAATCCCTAGGACTCAGATTCTTGTATCCTCCAACTCTCTAAGGTTTTCAAAACACTTGATGAGTCAGAATGACCTGGTGGTTTTATGGCAGAATTTGTCATCTTTAGGGGAACTGTGTGATCCAAGTGAAAGGGTCAGATTTGAAGGAATTGAATCTGGAATAAGAATCCAAAGTTTCCTCCTTCCTGCTATGAAAAGAGAGATCTTGATAGGAAGTGATGCTGACTAGAACGATTCCCCTGAGAGGCACTGAGGTTTCTGATCCCAGGGTCCATAGAGTTTACCCTGCAGCTTTATCCACGTCATAGTGACATCAGGGCAAGAACTGGCTGTCCCAAACTGGATGTCTTGGCTCCTCCTCCTTCCTGGAAACTGAAGCTGTTCAGCAACAGACAGATTAGACTTCACTTTGTTAGCAACTCTTGCTACCCAATATTCCTACCGGAAATCAATCCCATCCTTCTTGGATTCTGTCTTCCCATGTTCCTCACTTCCAGACAGAATAGTCTTCTTTGTCAATATCTCAGAGAGGCACATGTCTTTGACAGGAGTGTCACGGGGACCAGGGATTGTGTCTGTAGTGTGCTACAGGCACATCTGGGCTTGCCAGAACAGATGTTAAGTTTCCAGGAATTCTGTGGGCCAGTTGTTAAACATAGCCATTATTAAAGTTTAAATGATTTCTGCTTGTGATTAAATTAAATATATCTAAAACAAATCTAAGAAGTACTCATAATTTATCTTATCCTTATCTCACACTATTATGCTATGCCCTTGAGGCATTTATTGTATCTGTATGGTGGAAATACTGTGTATGCTGCTCTGCCCAGTGCTGTGCTCAATTATATAATGTTGGTAGCTTACAGCTGGCCCTTGTGAGAGTGTTTTCACTGTAGAAGCTGACTGACAACAGACAAGTCAAGGTCCCTCCGCACTTCTTCAGAGGGCCAGTTTTGTATTATTTGTTTGTTTGTTTATTTGTTTGTTTTTTTGAGACTAGGTCTCTCTATTTTTGCCTGTGGAACCACAGGCTCATGTTGCCCGGGGTACCACAGACTCAAGCAATCCCCAGCCTCAGCTTCCCAGTTAGCTGGGATTACAGGCGCGCGCCACCATGGCCAGCTATTTTTTGGGGACTAGGTCTCGCTACGGGCCCCTGGCAGGACTCGAACCACGATCCCTGGCCCCGGCCATGGCTTCCTAGGCTGCCACCTACAGGCATGTGCCACCATGTCCGGCCTGGACCAGTTTTTAAACATCTACCAGGGCCATAAGCTTCAGCCTATGAAGCGGCTGGGGCTAGGGATCGCGGTTCGAGTCCCGCCTGGGGCCCGTAGCGAGACCTAGTTCCAAAAAAATAGCTGGGTGTGGTGGCGCGCACCTGTATTCCCAGCTACCTGGGAAGCTGAGGCTGGGGATTGCTTGAGTCTGGGTACCCTGGGCAACAAGAGCCTGCGGTCCACGGGCAAAATAGCGAGACCTAGTCTCAAGAAAAAAAAATTAAAATTAAAAAATTAAAAAAAAAAATCTACCAATATACACTGGATCGTGGGGTATTTCACCTACCTCTGAGGGACTCCTGAGACTCTAAGAGCTTACAGACACTGACCTCTAATGCCCATAGACAGCAGTGCTTCTGACAGTTTCACCAAAGCTCCTGGACCTGTTACATGTGATCAAACTTCTCCCTCTTCCCAGGCCCTTCCCTACTTTGACCGACTGGACTATGTGTCCATGATGTGCAACGAGCAGGCCTATTCATTGGCTGTGGAGAAGCTACTCAACATCCAGCCTCCGCCCCGGGCTCAGTGGATCCGAGGTACACCCACCCTTCCTCCTGTGGCCCACCCTTCCTCCTGTGGCCACTGAGAGTATAGCACAGATATCCCTACCTCCTCACCACCATTTAATAGCATTGAACCCAAGTCTGACATGTAGACCCCAGGCTCTGCCCAGAGGCCCTCTATCATCCTAGCTTCTTGGTGCCTATTCCTGTCTCCTCTGCTTATCCTACAGTGCTGTTTGGAGAAATTACACGACTCTTGAACCACATCATGGCTGTGACCACACATGCCCTGGACATTGGGGCGATGACTCCTTTCTTCTGGATGTTTGAAGAAAGGGAGAAGGTATGATGAGTAGGAGGGGAAGATAGGAAGAGAGAAGGAAGCACAGAAAGTGGAGAAGGCATGAATGTGGTGATTTAGAGAGGACAGAGGGGAGAAGAGCACTTAGGGTAAAAGTTGTTTTTAACCTGGACTTTGTTAAGGAATTTTGTCGGAAGGGTTAGTTTGGGCTCAAGAAGGGGGTGGGAGAGTGGGCCACCCTGTTGTTGGACTTGGGGGTCCAGGACTATGTCACTAATTCCCAGTGTGTCCTATCAAGATGTTTGAGTTCTACGAGCGAGTGTCTGGGGCACGGATGCATGCTGCTTACGTCAGGCCAGGAGGCGTGCATCAGGTGAGCAGGCTTCCCTGTTCCTGAACTTGAGTCCATGCCTGCGTACTGGTGACCTGATAGCCACTGGTGGGCAGTGCTGGCTGATGGAACTGCTGATCCTGGAGCCCTGGGTGGGGAGCTAAACTGCTAGACTCAGTATCACCATCCGTTTGACTGTAGGACCTGCCCCTTGGACTGATGGATGACATTTATGAATTTTCTAAGAACTTCTCTCTTAGGATTGATGAGGTGGAGGAGGTAAGATGGGACTTGGAAATTGTCCTTCTCTCCCCCCAAGAAGGACTTGTGGGGTTGTGCCCCAGTTGTAAAAACATATGAGGGGTATGAAGGCTGTTATGAAGAGTCTTTGTATACCACTTCATTTGATCCACAGATGCTGACCAACAACAGGATCTGGCGAAATCGGACAGTGGACATTGGGGTTGTAACAGCAGAAGACGCGCTGAACTATGGTTTTAGGTGGGAGATTTCAGACTTCTCGGGGTGGGGGATCTCAAGCCTAACATCCTGGCTCGGGGACTGTGGCATCTTCCTTGCCATGCTGTTTGAACTTGTGCTGGGAGTATGGGGTACGGTATGGGGAGACTGAGGGAGATAGTGTGTCTTCTTTCCGGTTTGTGGGAAGGACTCTCATTTCTACTATACACTCCCCAGTGGGGTCATGCTCCGGGGCTCTGGCATCCAGTGGGACCTGCGGAAGACCCAGCCCTATGATGTTTATGACCAGGTGGAGTTTGATGTTCCTATTGGTACTCGAGGGGACTGCTATGATAGGTAAGGCCTTGCTTAGCTTGCTGTCCAGCTAGTTTCCCTACCTTTTTTCTTGGCTGCCTTCTTTTTTGCCATACTTTTCCGTACCTACTGGAGCTCTTGTATATGTCAAACTAAGCTGATCTTCAAAGCACTTTAACATAGGTGACACTTTGTTTTGCTCTACATCATCCCTTTGTCCTAGATAGAACTAATTTGGCTGCATTTCACAGCTGAGAAAGCTGAGGATAAAAGTTGGAGATTAGTTCTTTCTGTCATCTTGAATCCTATGGACATGTGGTGGGAACAGGACTTTTAAAATATGACTGGAAGAAGACTGGCTCAAGGTCATTTTGTCTGGCTACCACTAGAATCCAGAGGGAGCATGCAGCTTTTAAAAATTGAAGCTGTTTATGCTCAAGATGAAACTGGATTCTGTTAGACCAGAGTTATGCTTATATGTACAGAACAGAGGATCACACAGTGACTCCTAGTGGCAAACGGAATAAAACTAGTGTCATCTGGGAGAAGGTGACCCATGTATCCATGGTGACATTTGCATGGTTTGTGCCAAGTTCTGAAGCAGTCTTCTTATGAAGGCCATTGGACTGAGAATCCTTGTGATGCTATACCCCTCAAGGATTTAAACTTATTGAGAAGCCAATAAATTTTTTTTTTTTTTTTTTTGAGACTAGGTCTCGCTATTTTTGCCCGTGGAACTGCAGGCTCTTGTTGCCCGGGGTACCACAGACTCAAGCAATCCCCAGCCTCAGCTTCCCAGGTAGCTGGGATGACAGGCACGCGCCACCACGCCCAGCTATTTTTTTGGAACTAGGTCTCGCTACGGACCCCAGGCAGGACTCGAACCGTGATCCCTAGCCCCAGCCGCTTCATAGGCTGAAGCTTACAAGCATGAGCCACTGTGCCCGGCCCGAGAAGCCAATAAATTAAAGCAATTTTGTTTTCTTATTTAAAAAAAAAGGGAGATTAACCTGGGATAATTCTGTTAATGGTGGAACTAGAATCTTGACCCAGTACTCTTCTTGCTAGATTTTTTTTTTTTTTTTTTGAGGATTAAAAAGAGTATTGCTATGAGCTCCACTGTGGGGGGTTAGTGAAGTGACCTTTTTTTGCTAGATTTCTAAACTTCAAATTCCATTCCTGTTTACTGACCCTAATTAAGATTTGCTACTGTTTTCTTTTTGCGTTTATTTGATGTTCTGTGCTCCAAAAAGTGTTTTAGCCGGTGGGTGATTAGGGAAATACTACAGGGTGTAGCCTGAAAAAAGTAGGGGAAGACTTGGGGAAGTACCCAAGACCAGAGTTAGAAGGTTGCAGGCTCTACATGGTGGCCTGGTGGAGTGACATGCTACATAGGAAGTAGAGGGAGAGTTGTTCACCAGGCATGTTTCATGTCAGCCCCATGTCTTACCCAGTTGTATGTGTCATTCTGACTCCTTTCTCCTGTCTACCTATGTCATCTATTTCAGGTACCTGTGTCGGGTAGAGGAAATGCGCCAGTCCCTTCGAATTATCTCTCAATGTCTAAACAAGATGCCTCCTGGGGAGATCAAGGTTGATGATGCCAAAGTGTCTCCACCTAAGCGTGCAGAGATGAAGGTCAGCTGCAGGGGAGAGAAGGACCTGGGAAGGGCCAGTGGCCAGAGTACCTTGAATTCCATCATGTTTTTCAGTTTTTTCCTTTTTTAAAGAACTCATATAAGATCCATAACCTGAGCTGGGCATGGTGGCGCATGCCTGTAAGCTTCAGCCTATGAAGCGGCTGGGGCTAGGGATCATGGTTCGAGTCCTGCTAGGCGCAACATAGCGAGACCTAGTCCCTAAAAATAGCTGGGCGTGGTGATGCACGCCTGTAATCCTAGCTACCTGGGAAGCTGAGGCTGGGATCGCTTGAGTCCGTGGTACCCCAGGCAATGTGAGCCTGTGGTTCCACAGGCAAAAATAGCGAGACCTCATCTCAAAAAAAAAAAAAGAAAGATCCATAACCTCCTACAGCCTCCTTTCTTTTCCTGTATCTCCTATGCTCTCTGATTTGCATGTAGGTTTCAGTCTCCCTGGGAGTAGAAATTGTCTTCTATGCTGGGGGAAGACTCCTTGGGTTTGGCTCATGATGCTACTTTCTTCATCTCCAGACATCTATGGAGTCGCTGATACACCACTTCAAGTTGTATACTGAGGGCTACCAAGTTCCTCCAGGGGCTACATACACTGCCATTGAGGCACCTAAGGTGATCAGAGAAGAGGGAGGGAAAGACAGTATGTGGGGACGTGACTGAGGTAGATGTTCGTAAATGCTTATTCGTTGGTGGGCAAGGACATGATGGTGAATAGAGAGGTTCTGTTGGCAGAGAAAATATGCTTCCTGTTAATGGAGGCCTCCACCTTCCTCGGACAGGGAGAATTTGGAGTATACCTCGTGTCTGACGGCAGCAGCCGCCCTTACCGATGCAAGATCAAGGCTCCTGGTTTTGCCCACTTGGTAAGAGCCAACCTCAGTTACTTAAAATCCTAACTGAAACAGATGGACCCAGTCATTTGACCTTGGTCATAATTTTTATGTGCCTGCTCATTTTGCCTAACTTGTTTTATTTCCATTTCTGCAGGCTGGTTTGGACAAGATGTCTCAAGGACACATGTTGGCTGATGTTGTTGCCATCATAGGTACGCAGCCTATTCTGTGGTAGGGAGGTCCTGGGGTAGGGGCTTTCACTGGGGACAGAAGCAACACTTCTTTTCAGCATAGACTCTGAGCATGGACTCAGATCTGCAGTCCCTTGGGTGTGGTAACAGGTTCTGCATCTGTGATGGTAACCACTTTTTCCCCCTCCCCCTGGCTTCCTAGGTACCCAAGACATTGTGTTTGGAGAAGTAGATCGGTGAGCAGGTGAACGGCATTTGACCTCCCTACCTCCCTTTATGGAGTGTGTCAACATTTGGACGGAACATGTGTGTGTGTGTGTGTGTGTGTGCGCGCATACATGAGCACTTGGCCATCAGGCTTTCTGTGCATGTGCTGGGAAAGGGGAACTTACAATAAATTAGCCGCCTTGCGGCCCCTCTGTCCAAATCTGCTGTCTCGTTGTCTTTCACTTTGAGGGGAATCTCAGTGTTGGTTAACTTTCCACTTCTCGGTTACACTCCGTTCTTAGCAATTTTTCCTGCTCGTCTCCGCCCCTTCTATGACTCTTGTCCTTTCCACTTCTCCATTCCCTATTTCCTCTTTTCCCCTTCAGCTTCCCCCTACTTTAAACCTTGCAGCCCACAGAATTTGATGAACCCCTCACTCAAGACATGATCTAGAGTCGAGGTGACATGATAGGGCAATGGAGGGTCTTCAGGAAGCTTGGGTGGCAGTTTACCATCATGTAGCTCTTAGCAGGGTGTTGCGAGAGGGTGGCTCTTGACAACTCTTCCTAGAGTGGGAGTCTCCTCTCCATGGGAGTCAGGGTTTGGTCACCCAGAGACTGAGGCTTAAGTGCCCAACTCTCCTAGCTCCCTTGGTTGGCCCTTCCGGGAGCCGCCCGGTCTTGAATGCAGGAAGGGGAAGGGGCCAAAGCGGGGGGAAGGCGTGGCAGGAAGGGGGGAACTCTGTGGTCAGGGAGCCTCCGCTGAGACAGCTGCGCAGTGCTGTCTGCGTCCGCCCGGCTTCTGGCCCCTTGGCCCCCTGCCCAAGATGGTTCCGGCGGTGGTCTTGGTCCTGCTCCTCCTGGTTGAACGAGCAGGTGAGAGGTTTTGATGAGGACAGCGAGTTGGCCACTAGGGTAGGAAGGAAGTCTTGGGTCTGGGGGCCCAAGGCAGACCAGAAAAAGGTTGTCTGGGCAGATGGGCACGAACTCTGTGACTGATTGATTCTCTTTGGTTCCCATCTGATCACAATCCTGTCGTCTTTCCTCTTGCTCTCTTTTTCACATTTTCAGGATTAGCAGAGGGGTACTTCAGTTGCGCAGGGGAGCGGAGGGGGCATATGACTCAAAAAACTGGTTTGAGGCAAAGCTCCATTTCACAAGCTCAACATCGCCTGGGACTCTGGCTGTGAGCTGGTTTGTAGCTGCTTGATCATGTTTCTAAAGCCCCTACAGAAAGGCCACTATCTGTCCATGTGCTTGGGGGGAAGGGAGGAGAAAAGGAACATTGAGATGAACAAACATAATTGCTGCCTCTGGGGTCAGTACTAGGCACTAGTGAACCCCGTTTAGTCAGCGGTTGACCTGAGGTGGGGTGACACCAAGGGCCCAATTTTAGAGCCTGGCATTGCTAGGAATAGAAGCAGAAACGGGGAGGTGGCAGCGGCTCAAAGGCCGTTCATTACGAATTCTCTTCTTGCTCTGGGTTGTCTTTATAAGAAGGGGATATGCTTTGAAGAGGGTTACATCACGAATTCTCTTGCTCTGGATTGTGTTTACAAGAAGGGGATATGTTTTGAAGAGACTTCACATCTGTTAGAGGGGAGAAGGAGGTTTGTGAACTTGAGAGAAATGGCAAGACGGGCCTTTGTGTAACCAGCGGTGACTGGCGGGAGGGATTCAGTAAACTGCTGCTGCCATGAGCTGAGGTGGTGCAGTGTCAGAGAACAAAACTCAGGCTTTGAAAGTAGCCTAAATTGGAAGTATCTAGCCTCTGCCACTTACCTGGAAACAAGTTACTTAGCTTTATCAAGTCCTGACTTTGTCATTTGTAAATTAGTTACAAAGTTTCCTTAACAAGGTGGTTTTTGAGATTTGTGCAGTATCTTTCAGGGACAGTGTTTTGGTGAATAAAAAGTGCTTCATCTTAATGGTGACATGCCCTTGAGTCTGTCTGACAGGAGCCTGAGTAGATAGGAGCGTAGACCCTCTGATTTTTCAGTTGTACAAAACTTCCTCTCTCAGAAGCAGCTGGGCTAAGGCCCCAGCCCAGCCTGTGGGCAGAGTCCTTGGTATCTAAAGCTGGCACTTAATTGTAAGTGTTGGGTGGTGGGACCAAGCGAGGAGGCCAAGATCAGATGATGACCAAAGCTGGAGTGATGGCTTTCTTTCCCTGGCCCGACGCACATCCTTCCTGTCCGGCCCCCAGCCACAGGTCACAGGACTTAGCAGAGACACTCCTGTGGTTTCTGCACTGAAGTTCATCACTGCCTTCCCTTCCCCCCTTTGGGCTGAGGTTGTGGTCTTAGTCCAATGAACACAAATGAGTCCCCTGAGAGCTGTGCACTCTCAATATACCTGAGGAACCGCAGTGCTGCAGAGAGGCTGGGGGCTGCAGTAGTAGAAGTTCCATGGTACAGAGTCCTTCATGCTTCCTCCCCACCCCAACCTAGGAGGGAGAGAAAGATCTAGCTCCTTCCCTGGAATATTTCTCTAGGCCTTGAGCTACTTCTTGAAGCCCCTTCCTCCTTCCCCCTCCACTGAGCACCAATTCTTCCCTACCCCTGACACCATGCCCACCTCTGTTCTCAGAGGCCCTGGTAGAGCCTCAGCTCTGTTACATCCTGGATGCGATCCTGTTTCTGTATGGCATCATCCTCACCCTGCTCTACTGTCGACTCAAGGTAATGGTGGGGCCAGAGGAATGAGCAGTCTGGGGTGAAGTCAGAAGTGGGGGATGGTGGCAGCCTGGATCCAGGAGAGGGAATAAAAGGAGGGTTTTCCTCTTTTGGAGGAAGGGAGTGGGTCACTAACTTTGCCTTTCCTGATGACCTTTGCCCTCCTCAGATCCAGGTGCGGAAGGCAACTGCCAGTTATGAGGTATATACTGCCCCCCATTCCTGCCCCACCACCACCTACCTGGGTGTCAACAAATTTTCAGACTCTCAGACCATCTGGGCCTTTAGCCATATGTTCTGTGGCTTCTGGGAGGGATGATTCTCTGGTATTGATCTGCACTAAGCTTCAAGGGCTTCCCCCTCTCTCTCCTTACCCACCCTACCAACCAGCTGAATCACAAGCAAAATACTCAGCAGGTAGCAAGGAAGAGCCCAGTGCAGAGTGACAGTGATACATGACAGCTGTATGGTGTGTGTGTGTGTGTGTCTGTGTGTGTGTGTGTAACCCTGTAGGCAAATGTGTATCTATGCCCCACAGTATTCAAAGGAGTATCCTTTACTCAAGGGGGCAAGCTACCTTTGGGTGGGAAAGATGCTGGGGTGCTGAAGAGGAGGGGATTCTAATGTTTATCTCTTTCTCCCCAGAAATCAGATGGCATTTACACAGTGAGTAAAGTTTCCTCTCTAGTCCCAGGAAGTTAGTGCAAGAGGGTGGCATTTCCAGTGACCTTTGGAAGAGAGAGGGTCTGCGGGGGTGGTGGGAGGCCCTATGACAGGTTCAGGCTCTTGACTGTTCTTTGACCTTCACCTCTAGGGCCTGAGCACCCGGAATCAGGAGACTTACGAGACCCTGAAGCATGAGAAACCAACACAGTGACTTTAGGGCAGACACCCTTGGTCCCATCCTTCTAGTCCTGGTCCTCCCCCCAGCCTACATGGTGACATCATAGATGCCTTTACACCCTTAATGCCACTGGTTCTACCCCTGTGATGATCCTCTGCCCCAAGTTAATGGAAACCAGTGGCATCTATGTGCCAATGCTATTTGTTAATGTTAATTCTAGTCTCACCCCTTGACCTCAGCCCTCTTCTCTTTCCCATCCTCAGTTTCCACTAACAATGGAAAGGGAGTGCCACCAATAAAGTGCCATGGACTGAACTCTGTTTCTTCAATCATTTCTCATGTATCGATTCTACTTTCACGAGGCTGAGGACTGACATTACTATTCTGAGTAAGGCAGACACCACTCCTGAACTTACAGGCCCTCAGTCTACAGATTTCAGGACTGCTTTTCTCAGTGAGGCATGAATACTACTGGGTGAATGGGATGAATACTGTGCCTGAGGAAAGGATAGACCTTGACCTCTAGTTCTTTGGTATGGAACTGCATCCAGAGTTAACTAAACCTGATAGATAACCTCTGTACCCAGCCTGACCTTCTGTGTCTTTCACCACAATCATTTTTGGGTTGGGGAGGGGAGGCTGACTGTCAACCCTAAGTAATCATCAAAGTGGATCAGAGGGGCTTTCAGAAGAGTGGGGAAAGCTTGCAATGTATAGGTTTTAGCACAGCTGAAAATCTAATAAGAAAAGGGGAGGGTGTGGTATCTTATTGGAAAGTTTTATGGGAACAGTGAGTTTTCAGTGAATTCTGGGGCAAGAGGGACTTTAGAGTTGGTGGTGTGTAGGGTAAGGCAAACTGAGAGCATTTAGCAGGTCCAGATGGGAGGTCAGGTTCTAGGAACACAGGGTGAGCCTATGGGGCCCCTATCACCTTTCCTGTGTTTGCCCTGTTCCCAGCCCCACCAGGAAGTAGGGTTCCCTCACAGTATGGGATCTCCACCAGAAGCTGCAGGCCCAACCTCCAATGCAGGAGCCCTGTCAGAATGGGTTCCCAGTCCCAGGCTTTCACCTGAGCTCTTGTATTGGACAGGGTGTCACCCATCATCCTGACTTAGACTTTCAGTCTATAACCATTCCATTCCATCACTCACAATCCATGAGAAAGCATTATTTTGTAATTTATTTAAATTAAAAGCCCATCCAAAAACCACCTTGCAAGTGAAGGACAGATCTTTCATCCCTAGACATTTTGTCACATGAGTGAAAAACAGATCCTGGGCAAGGAAAGGGAGGAAGGTAATCATGAGCAGTGAGGGGCTCATGGTCAGACTGAAGAGACTGGTTGACATATAAAGAAATTGTCTGGAGTAAAGGGGGTTTCAGGTGAGAAATGAGTCAAGGTGGGAAAGTATCTATGAAAGTGGGAACAGACTTTTATGGGAAAATGCCTCATTTTCCCTTGTCCTACAGTTTGGGATTATGAATCTGCCTTCATCAACCCAGTCTGATTTCCATCCCATTTTGATTAATTCCATTTCCCCATATTTCTTTAGCATCACATATCCAGTCTTTAATTGGCATAGTGGTTACCAGTTCTACATTCCAGGATGGTTCCCAATCCAAACCTGTGAATGGTGTGGGAAAGAGACTTTGCTTGGTATGTCCATATGGGTTAAATGAGAGGTTCTGGTGGTAGGATTAAGTCATTTCATAGAACAATCAGGAGCAAATTCTGAGGGGTGCCTTAAATTTTTGTGATTCCCCAAGAGTCTAGGGATTCAGTTTTTACAAGTCTATGTCCAATCAAGTATTCTTTCAGTCTTATTGCAGAGCTTCCCAAGCCAATGGGAAGATTCCTTGGGTTTGGAGATAAATCATCAGCACTCCTGTCATTTTTACCATTTCTTTTTCCAACCATATATCTCTGCACATCCAAATCTTCTCCTATTGGAAGCATATTTTTCTGAGGTCTTCCTCCTACCCCTGCTTCCCACCATTCCCAGTCCCAAACACACCAGGCTTACCACTTGGCTCCTTATATTTATTATAGAAAACAAGGAGAGGGTGGCACAAAGGGCTCCAGACTTGGCTGAGAGTGTTCTAGGATGCAGAACATCCTAGGCCATCTGGGATGCAGGACAATGGCCCCAATACTTCACTTGGCAGCAGGCTCTTCTTTGAATGCCACTATATTGTTAACAAAGGTAATCAGGTCTAGTCTAGCCTTCCTGAACAGGGGTGACAGCTGCTCATGAATCTTCTCAAAGTAGTCCCTGGAGATATGAAGGATTTCAGGTCATTGGTGGGGACCTGAGGCACTGGTAGGATCTCATGGGTGATGGGCAGTCTGACCCAGGATCCCAAACTCTAGTGCCTGACCTATCCATCCTGGCATGGCAGAGTCCTAGGAGGAAAGGGAAGTCCTCCATGGGGCAGAGGAGCAAGCCCCAGAGAGATATTGAATGCCCAGTTTCAAAAGGTCATGGTGAGGAAGAAAATTTTCTCTCAATTTAACCTAATCCTCCCGACCACCTTCACCTAAGCCCAGTCATCTCTGAATGTCCCATTTCCCCTTCTTTTGAATCAAGCTCCCCAGTCCCTTAACCACTTCCCCAGAGTCTTACCTTGCCCGAGTCTGAAACTCCTGGGTCTTGATCTTCTCTAATAAATCCCCGCTGTAGTCAGTCATAGTCTGAAAAGACTGAGTAAAAATATCCTTCAGACTTCTATCCTCCGCCTGTCTCCGAACCAATGCCCCTGCAAGCGTGTGAACACATATACACTCTCAGCTGGGTCCCAAACAATGAGTCCTCGCCTCCTGTACACCTGAACCAGTACCGGTCCCAACCCTCCCAAAACTAGTATCTAGTTCCAGGACTTTGGATGGACTTTCTGGGTCCGAAGAAGGAAAGGTGTCCCTTGAGTCCTCTGGTTACCAGATATGGGCATAAAAGCATGACAGATGTATAGGTCAGATCCCTGGCACTTCCTCTTCTTTGAGATCTTCTGTCATATTATACCCACCTTCAAGGCTGCAGATGGTGAGAAGCAGCACAGTCAAAGCAAGCAGCTTCATGGTGGTGATGGAGGAGAAGACGGCCTGGGAATAGTTGGAGAGAGGGGAGGACAGTAAAGCTGAGAGGGTTTCAGTCCCTCCCTTGGTATCTCATTACCCAGGTGCCCACTCCAAACCACATTTAAAACCTACTTTTCCCACAATTAAAAACTACTTTTCTTTGGTTGCTGCCCACACTTCTTGCTTTCTTACCTTACAAAGGCAGCGTCTTTGTCCTTGCTGGCTGTGTGTAGCCTGACTGGGAGTCAGGGGTTATATACCTGTCTCTTGCCCCACCCCGTCAGGAGACAAGGACTGTGGAGGGGTCCAGTGGGGCAGAGGCCATGGTGGAGTAAACAAGTTGGAGAGATAGAGGTGAGGACAAGCACGTGGGCACCTCCTGGTGATGGAGGGGAACGGTAGACCACATAGACCACTTCCTGCCTATTGGAAACACATTCTGCTTTCTGATGGAGTCTGGGATAGTAGTCCTTGGGTTGGAATACTATAGGAAGCAGGAGTCTTAGTCTTTCTCAGAAAAGGTCTGACATGCAGACCTCAGCCCTTCCTAATTTTGACCCCATTTGGGTAAATTTCATCTCTCCAACCCTACCTACCTTCACTGCAACTTGGGAAAGAGGCATTAGGGTACAGAAGAAGAGTTGAAATCAGGGGTTGGAGGGGAATGAAGTAGGGTCAGAGGGCAAATGTGACCGGCTGTCCTTTTTGGAGTTAATGGATAATGAGAAACCATGAGTGCCCAGAATGACCTCCAGGGTGCTAACCAATGAGCACACTCTACCCCCAATAAAACAAATTTGAAAAGCAGTCTGCCCTCTCCCTCCCAGCTAAAGGGCTCTGGCAGGCAAAGAAGGGAATGGGAGGATTATCAGGATAAAAGTTGAAGGTCACTGGTCACTGGATTGACATAGGTTCTAGGTCACTATCTGCCAGTATGAGACATCAGGGCCCACAGAATCTGCCTCAGACCAAGGCCCCAGAACTCATTCCCAGCTCCCATGGTGAGGAAGGCAGAGGTATATTCCATAGGCAGGAGGCCTCTAGGTGAAAACAGCTAGCTAGATATCAGAAGTGCTTGTCTCTGTTACCCTTTTGCCCTCAGAATTCCTGAGAGGAGTGGAGTAATGAGTGCTAGAGAAGGCTGGTGACTGGACTCAAGAAATCTCACTCCACCTTCAGTCGTTCCCCTATACAGTACATGGCACTTGGAGTGTGCTCTAATGATTTGCCCCTGACCCTGGGGTGGAGGGCATTTGCAGGTGGAAGTTCATTTTCCTAGCTTTTATTTGCCAGTTCTGCCCCTAGAATCAGGAAGGAAAGATTAACTATAAGGCAGACAGCTCTTTCAGGGAATGATTCTGTCACAACTAAGGTTGCAGACCCTGCTGTTTTGCCCAAACTCTCACACCCAATCCTGTTTCATTAAGAAGGCAAGGGATGGAAGCCTTGGTGTCTCCAGAAGGGAGGTGTGGGTGCATGTTTGAGGAGAGTTGTCCTTGTGAACGGTACTCATTTGGAGAAGTAATGTGGGGGGTGAAGAGGATGCCCGGGAGCTCGTGGGTGGGGTGGGAGCGATCAGCCACACGAAGGTAGGTTCCAAAGCAGTCTTCCCTTCGCCAACCTTCACAAAACGTGTTCCCAAACTCTCTGATTGGGGGAGTCGCAGGGGCTCGCGCTGCCAGGTGCTCCCCCTAAAGTCCGCTCATCCATAGGCCCCCGACCTTGGAGAGCTTGGGCCACCGGTTAGAGTACGTCCAGGAGTTAGATCCCAGGCCCGCCCGCCTCTGCAGAGTCCGGCTCGAAGCTCTCTAGATGGCAGGCCTGCCACTCCTTTGCTTCCTGTTCTCTCATTGGTCCCCGGGAGGCCAGGCAGCTTTTTTGGTTAATTGATTGGGCGGGGCACAATCAGGGGCGGCTCGGGTCTTTGATCTATCTTTTTGCCCAGTTCCAAGATGGCGCTCACGGCCACGCTAGAAATGCAGCGTGAAGCCGCAGTCCTGCCATCACTCAATATGGCTGCCCCCATCAAGATGACCGGGGTGTGCCGGGGGGAAAGGGGCAGCACAGTGGTCTGAGACGGTAAGAGCTACTGCTGCAAATCAAGTATCGCCTTGGGGTTTGGGAATGGAGAGGAAAAAGTAGGGGGCCGGGTGAAGTCTGTGTTGGGAAACTAGGATTAGATCGTGGGGGAGGGGACGGGGTGACAGGTGGAGGAGAGGGATCCGAGATGGGACAGGATCGTACCTGGGGTTCGTTCTCCCCACTGGTGTCCTTTCCTCACACTCTTCCTGTTTCAGGTCTACCCTCGGACAATGTGGAAGTTTCTGGGACTCGGGATCCGGCTAGTGGGGGGTGGGGCCCGTGGGGGCTAGAGGAAGCAAAAGCATTCATTCCCAGGCTAGCCCCGGCCCCTCCCCCGTTCCCTGAACTGAAATGGGGAACACGTTAGGCCTGGCACCGATGGGGGCCTTGCCTCGCCGGAGCCCCCGTCGAGACGAACCTTTGCCTAACCCTGGAAGCTTCGATGAGCTGCATCGGCTATGCAAAGGTGGGAACTTGGCATTTGGGAGTCTCAAGTTGAAGGGATGAAGGAGGGAGGGTCTTGAAGGCTGGGTGTCCAGTGATGGGAGTAGGAAGGTCTGGAAGTTGGTATCCAGCCTACAAAGAGAAATTGCTGGAATGAAGTGGGGCAGAGGTCACTTTCTATGGGATTGAAAGGAAAGACTCCTTGGGGTAGGGGTTCCTTGTCTGTGCTTAATCCTTCCCTTCTCCCTCTACTCCCTTCAGATGTATTCCCAGCACAGATGGAGGGAGTGAAACTCGTTGTCAACAAGGTTCTGAGCAGCCATTTCCAGGTGCTCCCACATCTCTGGTCCCCTCCTTTACTATTCTTACCCACCCATCCCTAGATCCTGGATCCTTTTCCCCTTTCCTTTGTATTCATGCCTTAGCCAGGCTCTGTGGGACAAATGAGGGAGGATGTGGGGCTCTATTTACTTCCCTTGCCTGTGGGACTTGTTGCTTTTAATCTTGTGACTCTCAGTGTTGGAATATCAGGGATTTTAAAAAGGCCTTCTGGTTGGGAAGAAGATGAAGGATAGTTACATTGAAGGGGAACAGAAAACACTCTCTCACTGATTGTTCTTTCCTCAGGTGGCTCACACTGTGCACATGAGCGCCCTTGGGTTGCCTGGCTATCACATCCATGCGGCCTATGCAGGGGACTGGCAACTTAGCCCCACTGAGGTGAGGGCTCCACCTTCCGAGGCCATCTCCTTTAAGACCACCTGAGCCCCAGGTCTAGAGGAGGAGAAAGTGTGTATGTTCTGGGCAAGAATGTACAGGTACCTGCTCCTGTGTCTCTTCTGAATGGGAGAGAATGAGAAAACTGCTTGTGCCGTGAACCTGGAGTTTATCTTGCGTCTCCACTAGGAGGCGCTGGGTGCTGTTAAGAAATTCAGTATTTGGATTTAGGCCAATGGTGGCACCCAGTTCAACCCTACTGTTTCTGCTCTTCAATAGGTATTCCCCACTGTGGTAGGGGACATGGACAGCAGTGGTAGCCTCAACGCCCAGGTCCTGTTCCTTCTGGCAGAGCGGCTCCGAGCCAAGGCTGTCTTCCAGGTGCCCTGTGCTTTCTGCCTGTAGCCACTGAAGAGTTTCCTTTCTTCTCTATGAATACCTCACACTGGGATGTAGGAGGGTAGTGATGGGAAAGAGGGAGGGATATTTTACGCCTTGCACTCCTCACCCAGACGCAGCAGGCTAAGTTCCTGACTTGGCAATTTGATGGCGAATATCGAGGAGAAGACTACACAGCCACCCTGACCCTTGGAAACCCTGACTTGATCGGGGAATCAGGTGAGGAGTTGGAAAAGAACACTTTTTATCCTGGCTACATACTTGCTAATGGTGTTAGGGCTTCTTTGTTGCATTCAGCTTCAGGATTAGAAGAGAAACTTCTTGGGCTTACTGGGGCAGGGATCATGAAGTGAAGGATAGACCAGAACTCTCATGACTAACTTCGTCTTTCTCTGCTCCTCCACAGTGATCATGGTTGCTCACTTTCTGCAGAGCCTCACTCATCGGCTGGTGCTGGGAGGAGAGCTGGTTTACCACCGGCGACCAGGTGAAGAGGGTGCCATCCTCACGCTGGCGGGAAAGTACTCAGGTATGGGGTAAAGAGGAATCGTGAGGGGGAAGGAAAATTCTGGACCTGGCTGGGCTTCCCAGTCTGTATCTTCTTATGTAACATCCTTTTTCTCTGTGCTTTGGTTTTCACAGCTGTACACTGGGTAGCTACACTGAATGTGGGATCAGGTGGGGCCCATGCAAGCTATTACCACAGGGCAAATGAACAGGTGAGAGCATGAATCCCGTCACCCGCTGCAGCAAGTTGGCCAGGAACATGTTCCCGGTAGACCTGTGAGGTTCTACTGACCTAGACTTTTCCTTCCTAAACAACACATTTCCATGCATGCTTTCATTTCGCTAACTCCCTGTCAGGACCTCTCTAGCCTTTATCAATATGAGCCTTCTCTCCTTGCTCATGGCTCTCAGGTTCAGGTTGGAGTGGAGTTTGAGGCAAATACAAGGCTACAAGACACAACCTTCTCCTTTGGCTACCATCTAACTCTGCCCCAGGCCAACATGGTGTTTAGAGGTAAGGGTTATTGAGGTGCCATGTGGAGGAACTGAGAGATTGGGCAGCTTCATTTTGTTTTGGCTGACTCCCTTTCTTCAACTCTGTTAAATAACCTGGTCTTTCTTCTCTTTCACCGTAGGATTGGTGGATAGTAACTGGTGTGTTGGTGCCGTACTAGAGAAGAAGATGCCTCCCCTGCCGGTTACCCTGGCCCTTGGGGCCTTCCTCAGTCACTGGCGCAACAGATTCCATTGTGGCTTCAGCATCACTGTGGGATGAGGTTGTCCCCGATTCCATTTCCACAGCAGCTGCCACCTCCAAAGCAGTGCCTGAGGGCCAGAGACTAGGCCCCTCTCCAGAGCCCATCTCACTGGGTGACCTCTAGGACCCAGGAGCAGAGTGGGGGACAGGACCATGCCCTCTCAGAACTGGAGCTGCTGTAGGGGCAGTTGAGAGGCAGTGTGGTCTGAGGCCCCATCTCTGCCACTGGCCCCTGAGTCCTCTTCCCATGCTCTGTGGCTCTGAACTAAGGGAAAAGGATTAAGGGGGTATATCTGGCTGAATCCGCCCCTCCCCTCAGTCCCCTCCTTCATTTCCTTGTAGATTAAAGCTCTCAGCTCTTCCTCTTCAGAACAGAAGGTCTGCATGGGGCTAGCTTCCCACCCTGTTTTCCATCTTAGACTGAGAATGAAGGGCTAAATCTCTGACCTCAGAAAGTGGGGCCTACCCATTCCTAGAAGGAGTTTCTCTATCCCTTAGCCTCAAGACTTTCTCCTTCCCTATCTTCCATACTTCCAGAGAGCAGCTGTGTCCCTAGGGTTGCCTCTCTGTACCCCTACCCCTGCTATGACCGCATGAAGAGGCAGTTATTGCTTTAGTCTTTATTTCATTGCAATTCCAGACTCCCTTTCTTCTGGTCTCAACCTCTGGCCCCAGCACCTTCCCCGTTCCAGTTTGCTGTGTCCAAGTGGGCTGGGGATGAACAGATAGGCCTCAGCTGCAGATCTCCTGGAGCAGTGGCATCATGGCGGACAGCCCCTGGATATGCTGAATCTGGTACCCAAACGCATTATTGATGCTCCGGAGCTCAGCCAGCAGACCCAGCAGTTTTGCATATAGAAACCTTTGGAGGAAGTAGTGGGGTCATCGGGAAAAGAGAAGGGAAATAAGGTGACTGAGAGTCTGGTCCTGAGGTCTCAGCCCCCTGAACTACCCCTCAGTGAAGTTAAGTATGAACATGAATGGGAATCATGCTCTAGTATGACACATTTCTCAGAGGTTCCCAAGGTCTCCAAGGGGCCTTTGTCTGACACTGTGTGTTCTTTCACCATGCCCAGTTTTTCTTGAGCTCAAAGCTCTGATGGCCAAATATGAAGAAAGCCCCAGCCTTGGATGGAGCTTCAACTGTATGGAATCTTAGGGTTTGACCTAAAGTAGGTTCTAGAAGGGGGTTCTAGAAGGTGGTTGTATTCTGTGGCACAAAACATCCCTCTTCTGGCCGGCCTGGTGAGCAAGAAAGAAGTGGAATATACTCTAGGGCTGATAGATCATGGACTGTTGAGCCAGAGGCTGGCTTTGGTCATGACGAAAACTTCAAGGGGAATAAAAAATGAAGGAAATTGGCCCATGGGAAAAGGAAAGGGGGTCAAAGAAAGAGAATGGAAGAGACTCTTTGGAGAGCTGAATCGTGAGGACTGACTGTCTTGGTCTCAGGAATGTTGTCATAAAGAGCCTGTGAGCTACTTTGCATCTCTACTGAATAAAAAAAAAATGTGGAAAAATTGAGATGAAGCAACAGTTGGAACTACATGAGATGGGAAGGGAAGTGCTAGACACCAAGAAAGTTGGTTTCCCAAAGGAAATGGCAGTAAAAGGCATGTGGTCTGAGCTCAGGGTCATTCTGCCTCTGCAGCCTCATATCCCCATCTTCCACCATGCTGCCATCTTCCACTGTACCGGTTCCGGGGCCTTGGTGGCTGGCCTCTGATATAGCTCTGCAGAGTCAGGGCCATCTCCTCCTGTAGCTGATCAATCTCTTCCCTCCGGGTGAGCCCAGGTCGGTCTGTAAGATAAGGAACTGGGAAGAGCAAGGTGGGGGCTGGGGCAGCTCTGCACAGTGCACCAAGGGAGCTGAGGCCACTGGAGACCCATTCTGCAGGCTTGAAGGCTAAAACGCCTGGGGCGCATGGATTTAAGAAGCTGAGGTTTTGGGCAGTGGTAGTAGAGCAGAAGAGGGCTTTGGGGTCTGCTCACCAGGAGAGAAAAGGGCCATGGCTGCCATGAGCACATACTCAGGCTCCTGAAGCTGTAGACGCCGTAGTGTCCCATGGAAGCGAAAGATCAACTCCAGAAACTCTTCCTGGAACCCCACTGTGGGAGATTTCAGGCTTAGGAACCCCCAGGCCACCTCCGCACACACCATCCCGTAAGGACACCTACCTTCTGCTCTCTAACACTGCTTACCATGGGCTCCATCTTCTATTGTGTAGCCAAGAGGCCCACAGAGGAATTTTTGAGTTTGGAGACAAAAAGTGGTATTGAGCGCGATGTTACAGATTTCTACAGCTGCCCCCTTGAGGAGGGAGATCTGGTCCTCCATGGGCAGGGACCTTGGGGAGCAGGAAACAAAGGTGTTCTAGACTTAACCTGAGCTTCGAAAGTGGACAGGAACCCCAGTCCTGACTGACTGAGATACATAAAAACAAAGCTGGGAACTCAAGACTGGTGCCGAGGGTGGCGGCGGGGGGTGGGGGGGGTTGGGGTGGGGGAGGCTGAGAGATATTTGATCTGTGCTTTTGGGGGTAACTGAGGCCTATAATTTACAGCGTGTGTTTTCTACCTGAAAGATAAAGGGTAAGTACTCACCGGAAGAGGGGCAGGTCCTTGGTGAACTTGATGACTTGCTCAACCATGAAAGTGTTGATGTCTGCAATGTGAGCGAGCAGAGGGAGTACTGGGCCCAGGGTGAGCAAGGGCCGCTGATGGACAAACAGATGAGCTGGAGGCTGCAGAGATCACAAACTGAACAAGAGTCCCAGCCCTGGGCCTCACCATTAGGTCTCACCAGCCCCATATCTTAGAGGGTTTCTGGGATAAGCCTACCTAGGTTGGGGACTGCCCCCTCCCTCAACCTCCTTGGGACTTTGGGTCTTTTCTTTCTTTCTTTTTTGAGACTGGGTCTCGCTATTTTTGCCTGTGGAACCACAGGCTCATGTTGCCCAGGGTACCACAGACTCAAGCAGTCCCCAGCCTCAGCTTCCCAGGTAGCTGGGATTACAGGTGCATGGCACCACGCCCAGCTATTTTTTGGGACTAGGTCTCTCTGTGTTGCCCTGAGCTGCACTCAAACCTTGATCCCTAGCCCCAGCTGCTTCATAGGCTGAAGCTTGCAGGCACGAGCCACCGTGCCTGGCTGATTTTGGGTCATTTTTAACCCTAAAGCCTCTGTGCTCACCCTGAACTGCACAAACTGGTCAAACATGGTGCCCACATGGCGCGCGTGGGCCCCCAGGAGAGTCTGGACCAGTGCATTCTGCTCCTCACTCAGCAGCAGAGGTGCCTGATGTGCCCGCCGCTGAGCTTGCTTTGCTCTCCTCAAGGCCAGGGCTTCTGCTGATAGGATCACTGTGACAAACAGGGCAAGAGAGACAACAACGCTGTTGAGACCAACAGAACACTCTGCGACAGCCCTGGTCTGAGACCAGGAGACTCCCTGCACAGTAAGGGGGGAAAGGGGAGGGGAGCAGCTGAGGACCCCCCAGGCTTGACAGGTGGCCCTGTGCCTCCAGGTATCATGGAGTCCTGTGCTCTTTACCCAACCTGTGTTACTGGCAACAGAAAACAGACCCAGGTGAGGAAAGAAGGGTGTGAGGAGACGGTTGATTTCCTGGGGAACCCTGAAGAGGGAGAGGTGGAGATAGATCAAACCTAACTTCTGTTTGAATAGTATTATACTTTCAAAGGCTTTATGGTCAAATGTAACTGGAGAAAACAACACTATGGGTAGAAGGGACAGGAGTTATTATGCACAGAAACAACAGACAGAGATTTCAGTGACAGGTCCAAGGTCACAGGATACTTAAATGATGTAAACTGAATTTCAGCCAAGACTTTTTTTTTTTTTGGAGACTAGGTCTCGCTATTTTTGCCTGTGGAATCGCAAGCTCATGTTGCCTGGGGTAGCACAGACTCAAGCAATCCCCAGCCTTTGGGATTACAGATGCGCGCCACCACGCCCAGATATTTTTGGGGGGACTAGGTTTCACTATGTTGCCCCGGGCGGGACTCGAGCTGCGATCCCTGGTCCCCACCACGGCTTCCTAGGCTGCCACTTGCAGGCATGCGCCACCGTGCCCAGCTGGCCAAGACTTTTTGACTTTTCCAGTTTCCACCGCTTCACACTGAAAAGTGTGATGTCATGGAAAAAGCTAAGGTCTGGGAGTCAAATGAGTTTGTATACAGACTGCAACCTTTCAGCTGAGTGAACTTGGGCACCCGGTTGCATTGTTGGAAGCAAAAAAAAGCATTAATGGCTTATCAACAATTATCAAGTAGCTATTAGTGATAGGCACTATGCTTGAGAGAAAAGGAAAGCAAGTCATAGAGTGTCTGGGGAAGAGCACTGGACTGAGGGAATGCCAAGTACCAGTGCAAATCCAGACGAGTGTGCCGCATGTGGCTGAGGGTGGTATGAGGTCAGTGTGGCTGGAAGGGATGGGGGTAGGAAAGAGGTAGGAAAAAAGTCTGAAGTGGTCTGGGGAGCCAGACTAGGCAAGAGAGATGAGTCATGAGAAGTTTACTCCTATTTGTTTCCAAAATTTTACTCTGCTTGCTATCTGGGGAATATGGGAACAAGGGCAGAGCAGAACCACATGGTCAGTGGGGTCATGGAATGAGAGGGGATCAACTCACTATCCTTCTTCATGCCAGCATTTAGGCACTTCTGCAACCGGCAGGCTGGGCAGTGGCGCCTCTGGGCCTTGTCGACCTTACAGCTTCCAGCAAAGGGGCAAGAGAGGGTGATGTTTTTGTTGACTGTTCGTCTGTAAGAGACAGAGATGTGAAGGTGGGATGACAATGCACTGGTGGGGATGTGAGGGTGGGAAATGACACGGTTTAGAGGAGCCTAGGGTGATGTGGGCAAATCTGAGCTATTCCCAAATGTCCCTAAGGGTAGCTGGTGACAGCACATTTCAAGCATGTCCTAGGGGACAAAAAATCACTCAGGAAATTCTAGTTGATGCAGTGTGAGCTTGGCACTTTGCAGGTGTTGAGTACATAATAGCACACTCCTTTGACTCTGGGGTGGTATCCACAAGATAAACACTTGACCTTTCCTCTGTTATGCCCCCTGTTTATAAAGTGTTGGATTTGACCAGATGTAGCTCCAGGGCATGTAGGCTCTGGGATGAGGGACTAATAGAGCTGTACAAGCCCGGGCATGTGCCAGGGCTTAAAGGCCACCTGACAAGCACTTTGGGAGGTTGTTTCTATTGGGGAAGAGGTTCTCACCTGAAGAAACCCTTGCACCCCTCACAGGTCAAGGCATGGAAGTGATAGCCTGTGGCTCGGTCCCCACATACCACACAGTTCCTCGGTTCGTCTTCTTCATTGGCCATGGCTTCAGGTGTTGGGGTGGTTGTCGGGATCCCTGGGAGTGGGAGGAGTTAGCAGTCAGCTCAGCAAAGGGGCAAGAGAGAGTGGCATTCACCCTCTTCCTCCCCTCCTCTTTCCCATCTGAAGAGCTCTTTCTCTAACCTGTCCTTCCCCTGCCCCTCTGCCCTATCACCTCTACTTTTTGCTTTTTGTCTCTGACCCCCAAAAGAATTCCTACCTGCTCCTGTGAGGCTGCATACACGAACAGGCCACAGAATCTGGGGTGAATGCTCCTGTGAGGCTGCATACACCTACAGGCCACACAATCTGCCGTGAATGCCCTTCCCCAAAGCCCAATCCACTCTGCTTTCCCCTTCGTCTCAGGTGCTACCTGTGTTCAGAGTTAGGAGTTTGGTCCTTGGTGCCTGGACAACAGAGAACTTCTGTTGTGTGTGGCTTCCAGTTGTTCCCAGTGGCTCCCTAGTTCAGGCACAGACTCTGGACCTAGGGCAAAGGCCTGGGTGGGAGGTGTTCCCAGCGTGCCCACAGTGCTGGTCGCTGGCACATGGGGAGGGACCCTGGGTGGGTGGGAACCTCATCATGACTCATTAGAAACGGTTTCTAATCAGACCATGAAAACCTTTCCTACCATTGAGTTTTAGGCTAGATCTACAATCTCCTCTGTGCATGGATCTGGACAGGTTGGGAAGAGAGAATGAGAGTCAGAGTTAGCTTTTCCACAGGAATTGTATCAATTGTAAAAGAATAGGTTGTAACCATTGCAAAGGCCCACAAGAACAGTGTTCTGAAAGAGACTGGGATCTCATTAAGAACTTGTGCACAGAAAGCTGGGCACAGGGTGCGTGCCTGTAAGCTTCAGCCTATGAAGTGGCTGGGGCTAGGGATCGCAGTTCGAGTCCTGCTTGGGGCAACGCAGAGAGACCTCGTCCCAAAAGATAGCTGGGTGTGGTGGCATGAGCCTGTAATCCTAGCTACCTGGGAAACTGAGGCTGGAGATTGCTTGGGGCAACAGGAGGCAAAAATAGCGAGACCTGGCCTCAAAAAAAAAAAAAAAAAAAAAAGAGCTAGAAGAGGTCTCATTTCCTAACCAGGGAGAGATGAAGATTGAATCAGGGCAGGCTCAACAAAGTGAATTGGGTTGATTTGGGGACTCCTGCACCAGAGCTGGCTTCACAGGTGAGTGATCTGTGCAGTGACACAGGCCCTGTTCTCAGGGGGTTGTGGGCTTGACTCACAGCTCTGCTGTTGCTATCTTGAAATTATTTTTTTAATTAAAAAGTATTTTTATTTTGTAATTATCGTACAACATTGGTCGTGTTTGCATGGTTGTATTGTACCCTTTATTCCCCACCGCACCCCCCATTTTACTCCTTCCCCACTGGTCACTCCAACTCTTACTGCAAGCTGTTGGTCTGTGTTTGGTTCACGGGACTTTTCTTTTATGTTTTCAAACTATGTCTTTTTTTCCCCCTGTGCAGGCTTGACCTCCTGGACAGCAATAAATGAGGCTTTCTGGATCTCCAGGAGTAGCTGAGGCAGATAGTCAGGCCGAGCATGTTGAGAACTTGTAGGGCAGATGTGGTGAGCTTCTTGGGATCGTTTCTGGAGTCTGTCACCTGTTGCTGGTTCTGTGGCTGTCTTGAAATTCTTAATAGCTTTTGAATAATAGGCTCTGCGTTCATATTTTTCAATGACCCTGAAAATTATGTTTTGGGTCCTCTCTGGTGTCTTTATGAAGAACTTCTAGTTAGTAAATTTAGAATTGGAAGTGGGTGTTTTCACTAGGGTTGTAGAATATTTTTGGAAATATAAAAAGTTATATGTATTCTTCCAGTGCCTATGAACAGAAAAAGTAATTTCAAAATCTATTTGGGATGGGAAATATTTTGAAGATACTGACGTTGGAAGAAATCTGACCTTATCATGTTGGAATAAAGCCTGAGTCTCAGCCTAGCCATTTTGAAGAGCCCCACTCAGATCTGCTGGATATTTGTTATTTCAGCCCCTAACAGTCTTCTTCTGCTACAAATAAGCTTTCCTCTCCCTCCCTCCCCTTTTCTTTGCTGTCATGTCTTCTGTTTCTTCAGTCAAGAATTTAATTATAACTGATGTTGCTCCAAAAATGAGTTAAAACCCCAAGGGCAGAGGGTGGCATGTACCTCTAGCCCCAGCTTTTCATGAGGCTGAGGCAGTTGGATCTCCTGAGCCCAGGAGTTCTGGGGTGTAGGGTGATTGGGTGTCCACAGTGAGACTGGCATCTTAATGGAGACCTTCTGGGAGTGAGGGACCACCAGGTTGCCAAAGGAGGGGTGATCTGGCCCAGATTGGAAAAACCCATGTTAAAAAAGAACCTTGTTTAGGTTCCTGGAATGAATTGGTGTCACTCTTAATCTCAAGTAGTACAACATCCAATCATGTATAACTCACTGTATTTTGAAATAAGTGGGTTGCAGAGAGCACAGGTGCTTAGTGCTGGGCCCTGAGAAATGTGAGCATATTCCTGTGTGTGCTGGTATCACTGCGTGGGCCTGACTATGAGAGTTTGTTCTCATTCAGTCAACAAGTGTTGACTGAAAATCTGCTATGTGTTAGACACTGAGGATAAAATGCTCTGTCCTAATGGAGCTGAAATGTAACGGTTGGGGACCCAGACATTTAAATAGCTATAAATACTTGGGTCACTATTTATAGCATTTTAAATACACTCAGATCACTGATGACACGATGCACAGAACATTAGGGGACCACAAAAGAGGGCCAGCAAATCCTGCTGTGGAGTTAAGCCGGCAAAAATACAAGGCAGTTCAGGCAAAGGGTGCAACCTGAAAAGTTCAAGATGCCAGAGAGCAAAGAGTGGAGCTGGTGGAACCACAAGCTGACCTCTTTTGTTTACATTTCAGGCTGGAAGTGAGAAGGAAGTTCAGGGAGATGATCCTGAGCTGAGATGCAAGCAGGGTGATTTCCAGGAGCGCTTGTGTATTGGGTCAAGCAGCTTGAGTCCCAGGAAAGGTGAGCTAGGAAATGAATGGTCACTCATTTTGCCCACCCCATTCTCTGAATCTATAGTTCTTGTTATTTTGTCTGTTTGTTTAGATCCCAAATACATGTGAGATCACAGGGACATGGTCCTTCACTGATGTATTTCACAGGGTTCACTGATAGCCCCATGCTCTTCCAATATGTCTGTTCAAGACGGGTCTGGAAGACATCTGTGTTGGTTGTGGCCTGGTGGTTAAGCTCTCTGAACTTCAGTTTTCTTATCTGGAAAAAGGAATACCCACTAGCCAGGTTTGTTGTTAAAATTAAATTAAAAATTAATGTAAGATGCTTAGTACTTAGAACAGTGCTTAGAACATGGAAGGGATTCCATTCATAATCATTCTCTTCCCCACTTTCTTCCCGTTTCCTCCAAGCCACCCTCTCCCAGGTACCAAATCAAAGCTGGGGAGTTGCTTGACTTCCTTTCTCTCCCTTGGCACCTAAAAATGATCAGAGGCCAGGCTCTGTCATTCCTGTTTCCTGACCTGGAAATGCGTACCAGCTTTTCACTGATCCCAGGCGCTCATCATTTTCCATTTTTGCTGCAGTAGCCTAATAAGTTATTCTCCCAACGACCAGCCTCATCCACTTGCAAACCATCCTCCATACTGTTGCTATTTCTGAAATGCAAATTTGATCATGTCTCTCCTCTGCTTAAAATTCTTCATTTGCTTCTCATCACCTTCACGATAAAATCCAATCTTTTAGCATGTCACACAAAAGTCCTTTATGATCTGGCTCCCATTTATCGTTCTGGCCTCCTCTGTTCCAGCCCTTCTGCCCTTCCTTGACCTAACATATCACACTTTGTATTTGGCTCTAGATGTGCTCTGGCATTCAGAGCATCCTGAATGTGCACTTTGTTTTTTTTTTTGTTTTTTTTTTTTTGTTTTTTTTTTTTTAAGACAAGGTCTCGCTATTTTTGCCCATGGAACTGCAGGCTCTCGTTGCCCAGGGTACCACAGACTCAAGTGATCCCCAGCCTCAGCTTCCCAGGTAGCTGGGATTACAGGTGCACACCACCACACCCAGCTATTTTTTGAGACTAGGTCTCACTGTATTGCCCCGAGTGGGACTCGAACCGCGATCCCTAGCCCTGGCCGCTTCGTAGGCTGAAGCTTACAGGCACAAGCCACCATGCCTGGCTCTGAATGTGCACTTTGGAACATCTGCCCTTGTTGTTCTGTCTTACTGGAATCGCTGCACACATCCCACTTTCCACTTCCCTCCTCTAGTTCTCCTGACCCTCTTAGCTCCTCAGGCCTGAATGCAGTTCACCCCTGGGAGACCACGGATTGGAGCCATGACTGCACACACGTTTGTCCCAGCACTAATCATGCACAGTGATTGTTTATGACTCCATCAGCTGAATCATTGAGGTCAAGAAATGCAGCTCTTATTTCTGGATCCTTAGGTCTTATAAATTATATGTACTCCAGGCATATAAAATAATAATGCTTTGGGATAGGTAAATGGGCTAGAACATGAATTAAAGTCTGATTCCAAACTTACGCTTGCATATGACTCAGCTATTAAAAAGGATGAAATAGTGCCTTTTGGGACAAAATGGATGGATTTTGAGGTGAGTATGCTAAGTAAAATAAATCAGAAAGTGAAAGACAGTTACCAGATTGTTTCACTTAATTGTGGAATATAAATAACCAAAAAAAAAAAAAAAAAAAAAAAAAAAAAAAAAAAAAAAAAAAAAAAAAAAAAGCAAACTGGCAAAGCACAGTAAAAATAATTCTTAGACTGTGAGAAATATACTGGTAGGAAGGAGGGGGATGAAAGAGGAGGTAAGGGAGGAAAGGGGAGAGGACATTTGCACTGGAATTTTGATGGAGGGTGAATGAAGCATGTGCACATATGGTGGTGTGAAAATGTACCCCCAAAATGGCATAATTATGTAAATGACTGACAAATTAATAGAATTTGAGGAAAAAAATAAAAAATGGGAAAAACAAGCAAGCAAGCACTCACAGTCTTTCCATGTGACTTCATGTTATTCTTCCTGACTGCATTTGTTAATTCAACAAATAACCAATGGGTATCTACTTTGTGTCAGGAACTTTCTAGCAATGAAAGATACACAGTATCAGTTTATCCATTTGTTTCCCTTTGAGCAGCTACCATTCACAGCCTGTATCCTGTATGGATGGACCAACTCTGACAGGGAACTCATCAGACTTCTAGTCTGATGCCTGATTCCTTTCTGACTCTTGCTACCTGCTATTCATACTTGTTATGTTTGCCTCTGACATGTGGTCAACCTCATTCAGCTGTCTATTTGGCCAGATTTCTAGTCTGGTCCCCAGATTCTGAAACAAAGGGGAAAGATTCAGGTAACTTGTTACCTTCTTTGTAATTTGTAAATTGGTTTTAATCTTTCTCTAAATTCACCAATATGCTTCTACGACCTGTCAAATTCCAAAGGGTTTCTCTTATTTTTCCCAATCAACCTCCCTGCTGCTTCTGACTCCTTTATAGCTGAATTTCCTTCTTTGGAACTCTCTTTCTCCCTAGCTGCTATGATGTCATCATTTCTCATTCTCCATTTGTATTTCTGTTTTTTCCTCCTCTACTGGATTCTCTTTTTTCCTAAGCCTATGGGTTTTTCTGGAAAGCTTGATATTAACCTCCCTACCTTTCTTTTGTCTTTGTTCTTCCCAAATAGTTCCTCTATTCACAAGACTCTGGAGAAATGTAAAAATAGCTAACATTTGAACATCACAGTTTACAGAGCACCTTTTATATACCTGATTTCATTTATCCTACCTCTGGTATAATAAGGTCTCCAAAATCTATGACTCCTTTTCTATGGGATCTTGCTATTCTTCATGGTCCCTTCTGATGCCTGTTCAGATTAAATCATGTTCTATTTCTTTCTTGGACTCCTACTGCACTACCCAGACTTCTGCCATGCACCTGTGACAATATCACACCTTTGTTTTCACATGACTGTCTCTTTCTACTATACTGTAAGCTATGTCACACGGGTCCTTTGTATCCGAATACCAGGCATATGTCTAGGTCACAATGCATGCTTAAAACCCAGTGAATAACTAAATAATTTCCCCTATTTCCTTGATTGCAAAAGTCACTTTGAATCCTTTCCTAAATCTTGTTAGTTGTTAAGTCTCATAAGCCTGATCCCTTATGTTTTCTGATATTGTCCCTTCTCTTCCATTACTGTTGCTGCACTTAGTCAGACTCTGACTTTGCACAACTGGCAAATCCCCATCTTGACTTCCTGCTCCTAGCCTTTCTTTTATCAAGGCAGTGCTATGTTTCTTCTAACAATACTCTAAAAGTATTCTCTGCATGAAGTCTCACTTAAATTTCTTATTCTGATACCCAGGCCCTCACATATCAATCACAACTTCCCTATCTTAAACCTTAGTTTTCTTTCATCATTTTTCTCTCTTTATCGCCTTGATGCCATGTAGTGCATCTTTTCTTCCTTCCTCCCTTCTTTTTACCATTTACCTAAATTTTATCCTTCCTTTAAGGCAATCTAAATTCCATTTTCCCTAAGAGGCTTTGGACAATGTTGTTTTTCTTTGACCTCTTACTACCTAACCATTATATGACTATTGTAGCATACTTGGGCATTAATCATCTATGGCAGGAGTTCTCAATTTGTGGCCTAGGAGCCAAATCTTGCTTACTGCCCGTTTTTGCAGACTGTGAGCTAAGAATGGTTTTTACATCAACATTTTAATAGAGAAGAAAGAATATTTCATGCAATTGCATGGAATTCATATACTCCAGTGTCTACAAATAAAGTCTTACAAAAATACAACCACACCTATAATGGCTATAATGGCAGATAAATAATTTCAACAGAGACCATAAGGCAAAGTCTAGCCGTTTCCTAGTTCCACCCTCTGCTTTTACATTTTCTCTACCAGATCAGTAACAGAGAAGATGGAAAGAAGAGCTCCTCTTTTCCCCATCCACCTGAGCCTCTAATTCTCACTTGCCTATGGGAATCTGGTTGCCTTCGTGACCAAATTTCTAAGGTGGCTGGCTCCTACTGCAAAGTCTAAAATTTACTCTCTGACTATTATAGAAAAAGTTTGTTGAGTTCAGATCTTGAATCCTTATAGTCTTTGGACAGTTGTTTAAGAACTTTGGAGAAGTCTGCTTCAGTAAAGAAAACCTTTTTGATGCTAATTAGCTGATCATTAGAAAGGCGGGGGAAGCCAGAGGAGTAGGCCACATAGAGTGGGTAGGAGCCTGCCTCGAAATTTGGTCATGAAGGCAACCAAATTCCTATAGGCAAGTGAGAATTAGAGAAACTCAGGTGGATGGGGAAAAGGGGGGTTCTTCTTTCCATCTTCTGTTACTGATCTGGTAGAGAAAATGTAAAATCAGAGGGTGGAACTAGGAATTCAGATTGTGGTCTTATCTGAATTTGGTTGTTGAGAGATCACTGATTGCCATCTGAGAGGAGCTGTTTTTAATGAGTCAGTTATTACAGGCCATGAAATAAATTACCAAAAATCCTTTTAATAGAAGGATTAAGGCTAAAATATCTTTCAACAGCTAAACCTGAAAGTGTCTGGCTTTGGCGGACTGAAGCTGTAAATAGGCTAAGAGGTTTTACAATGCCTAGAAGTATCACAGGCAAGGTAATTTAAAGGTTTTCCTTAAAATAGAAGTGAAAGTGAACTATTTAGATAAACGGATGAAGTGATTAGAAAGTTCTTGCTTTTCACCTAGGTGTTCTGTTTAAAATGGTGTTCCATTTCATTTCTTTTTTTATCTGTTCCATTTCTTTTCAACTTGTCCTAATCATATTTTTTCTTAAATCTTATATAACAGAGAAATTATTGAATAAAATTCTTTCTTATTGAAAAACAATCTATATAGATTAAACTGTGGGTTTCATCTTCTATGTCTGTGCCCCACACTTGGACTGAGTCCACTTGGCTAGTATTGCTACCAGACCTCCAAAAGGATTGCTATGTGAATGGCAGAAAGAAACAAGCTAGATTCTAGCAGATAGGACTTGCCTGCAGAAACTGACTTCAATGGCAATAGTAGGTAAAGGTTAAAAGCAGTTCCTCTCCATTTTCCTCTTCACCACCATGCCCAGCACAGTGGAGAGGCACATAGTCAGACTGAGGTAGAATGAATAAGCAGTTGTAAGTTAGCTTCTCTTTAATTTATTTGTGTGTGTGTGTATGTGTGTGTGTGTGTGTTCACACACCTATTCAGGTATAGGCTAGGGATAATCAATTTATTGGAGATAAATTTATTGGTTATTTTTTCCCCATTAGGTCTTAGGAAGGATTAATGCTTTCATTTTCTAAGCTCTATGATCTTCCAAACCAAACAAGTGCTTCACAGTTTCCCTGTTGTTTGCCATGAAATACCATCCACTTGCTTTCCCCTCCCTCCCTCCTTCTCTCTTTCTTCTTCCCTACCCCTTTCTCTCTTGGACCCTTCTCTTACCCAAACCGACATCCTATTACAAAATCTCCATCTGTAATGTCTCTAAGCTTTACCTCTTCATTCTTCACTGTTCCCTCTTTCCCATATACTCTTGATTTCCTTCCAGCTCTTCTCTCTTGGCTTTCTCAAATGCACACACTTCTTCCGTCCCTCTCTTCCTCCCCCCCCCACACCCCCGCCCGTGGATTCCTCCTTTTTCACCCTAGTCTTTGCTCTCCCTACTTCATTTTCCGTGTTCTCATCCCCCGATGGTCTCCCCCTCCTTCCCGCTCTCAGACTTGTCTTACCCTAGTTTGGAAATGCAGCAGGCCTTTGAGCTTGTTCCCATTGGATGTGAGGAGCCGTCACTCTGAGTCAGGATGCACTCTTATTGGCTGGGCTGGAGGCGGGGTTGAGTTGATTATAAAAGGCCGGGCCGGCGGCGCGCGGGTCGGCTGTGCCTGGACTGGGTGGGAGGGACGGGTAACCTGACAGCGCAACCAGCCCCGGAGCCGGCACCGGAGCTTCGGCGGCAGCGTTGCGCCCTCGCCAGCCCGGCACCTCAGAGCCCACACCCCCTGCGGTCCGCAACCCTTTCTTTGCACGTGCGGCGCCCAGCGCCGAGTCCACCGCGGCGATGAGCGAGGTGAGGGCGCCGGCTCCGCTTTCCCGGAGGGCTGCGCGGAGGCCGCGCTCGGGTCCCGGGAGGTCAGGGGGGCGCGGCAGTCAGAAGAGGATCTCCTCTGCAGGGCGTTGGGAGCGATGGGGACAGGGATGCTTCAAGCCCTTGACTGCGGATAGCCCTTTGAGGGATTCTGGGATCAGGTGTAGAGGGTGTTCTCATGTGATACCTGGGCTCCTCGGGATAGCCCGTTTCATCTATGCTGCTGCTTCTAGATTTCTCGGGTTTCCTGTCACCCCTGACAGGCAGTCATCCCTGGCACACCTTAGGTAGCATTCAACAAGAGCTCCATCCCTCGCCCAGGCTGACCACTTTTCTCCGCTTAGGAAGGTGACTGGGACCCGGCACTCGTTTGATCAGGAACCAACCATGGGAAAGGACCATTTCTGATATCCTAAAACCCCTAAAGTGGGGCGTCTCTGGCCCTGGAGCTCGTCCCTTTCAAGAGTCACCCTCTCTCTGCAGTGCTTGCTTCATCCTGAGTGTTTTTAGCAGGCAACCTCTGAGGCTCTCATCCCATCCAGACTCAGTCCATCAGTTGTGATTTCCCCCCCTTTCAAAGAATGCTGTCCATAGGTGGGGGTCGAAGTAGACTTGGAAAACAGACTTCCTCTATATTTGGCTATATTTCTAGATATCCAGAAACCAGATCCTGCTGTCCAAGTGAAATAGTGTGGGCAGTGGCATCGCAAGCTTTCTCTCTGTAACCCCTTTTCTGGTACCTAGGATCTGGGTTAAATCCAACTTCTCAGCTCTGCCAGATCCCAGATATACTAGTTACTAGCTATGTGGCCTTAGGCAGGTTATTTACCCTGTGTTTTTTCATCTATAAAATGAAAATAATAGGATTGTTCTAACAATTAAGTGGGAAAATATATGCAAAATATTCAGAATGGTTCCTAGCACAGAGTAGGCACTCAAGCTATGTTAGCTGTTGTTATTATCTCCCTGGTACTTCTTTCTATTTCAGAGCATCACAGAAGATCAGTTTAGATCTTGTCTTTAGGACAAGCTCTCTGGCTCCTATCAAAAAGTTGTCACCCTGGGAGCCAATTAGTACCAAACTACTCTGTTGTCTTGGTTGCCATGTCCACTGAGTTTATCCTGGAAAATTCAGCTAGTCTGGGGGCTGCTGATGATCTAGTCCCTCAATTCATTGTGACTGATGACCATGGTAGCTTTTTAGAAAGAAAAGGAAAAAATGGTTCAATCTTCTGTACTGTTGCTTCTTTTAGTCCTAATATGAGAGCAGATGCTTTCTTTGCCCTCTTTTCACTGCGATCTAGAGTTCATCACCCCTCTGGTGTTTCTAAATCTGAAAGTTGCAATTCAAGTCATCCCCTGGGAGTTTGTGATCTGAAGGCTATGCCAGCATGAGGAGTATGGTTAGCCTGTGCCTTGGATGGGGGTGAGGGAGGAGGGGGGGGGAATGCACAGCCCTCTGTGGGACATGCTACGGGGCTGGCAATCAGAATATTTGGTGGAGTGACAAAAGTGCTTCAATGGCAAGGGAAACAATGTGGTATTTGAGGGGACAGTCAAGCCCTGACTTAGTAGCTCAACTTTGATAGCCTTGCCCAGGAACTCAGTGGGTGGTGAGAGCAGACTCCTTGGATGGAGACTAGCTGTCAGTGGGTACAGGGCTGCCCAGCCTCCTAGCTGTCAGAGGGAGCTGTTTCTAACTAGCAATTTAGCTGAAGCTTTCTCCTGATACAGAGCTGAGCCTAGTTCAGGAAAGAGTATTTATAAAATCTAGAGCAGTCACCTGTGTATACACAGAGGCCGGCTGTCTCTGAACCAGATCCCTAAAGGGTCTCTGATTCCCTGGAGGCCAAAACCCAGCCTGTTTTCTTCCTCTTGGAAAAGCTGAGATGAAAAGCGGAAGTGTTGCCCAGGGCTCTTGGAGCTCTAGGGAGACTCCAAATGGCTTCACTCCCCTCAGGCCAGCCTCAGGGGTCTCCTTTTGCAGGCTGAAGTATCTGACCCAGGAAAGCCCTATGCACCCTGATCTTATATAAGCATCACCTCCCCCACCTGCTTATTTCCTTGCTTCAGAGAAACTGCATGAAAAGAGAGGATTTGGGATTTCTTTAGAGACTCTCATTCAACTGAGAATAAACACTGGTGAGGGAGGCGTCTCCAGACCTAGAGCAACTTCAAGTGTAGGGGATCTGGCAGGGCTGCTGGGAAGACTCTGGGCTCCTCTTTGCCCTCGTGGCTCTTCACTGTCACTAGCACTGCAGCAGAGCCTCTGCTCTGTGTGTGTGTGTGCGCACACAGAAGAGCTGCAGGGATTCTCTATGGCTCATCTGTATTCGTAGCTGTAGGCTGGACATGACTGCTGAGGATCACAGCGTGTTTAATAACTTTTCACTGTTTCAGTGAAGGTTGAGAATGGGCGATGCATTCAGACCCCCGGGGTGCTTTGCTTTTAGCCCCCCTCTTGTAGCATAGATGGCTGTTTAAAGCAGATTGCAAGCTCTATGATCTGTTGCATTTCTCACCTGTGAACTGAGTTAGAGGAATCCCTCCGTCCGGCAGTGATTCTATGAAATGGGAGTCATGGTGACTGATAACTGTCCTCATGGTGTCAGTCTTAGATTTTGGCAGGCAGGGGCTGAAGCAAGGAGAGCGCAATGATAAATCTTATTATGGGAGCCTAAAACTGATACCCTCTATTTTTCTGCTTGCTCTCCTTCAAGATAATAAGGAATGCAGATCCCATTTTAGGGATCACATTCTCTTCCCCACAACTGAGTTTGGTTGGGCAACATCATTCTGTCTTTTGTATGTCGATTGTTAGGGAACCTGGTAGGAATTTGGAAGAAATCCAAATCCTCTCATTGACATTTTATTATTATTATTATGCTTATATTAGACTTATAAAATAGAAGTGTTAGCTACTTGATATTGGAATACTTTCCACCAACGGAAGAGAAACCAGAATTAGGCCCCTAACTTGCTCATCCCTTTCTTAGTCATCTATTCAGGTCATGGCATTATTAACAGTTTGAGCAGTAGCCTCTGGCTGGTAAAAGTGGATGATTTTTTTTTTAATCTTGGAATATGGACAACTCTTTTCTATGCTGAAACTGTGATCAGATACCTCTTAAAATGTCAAATCTCTATAGGGATAGGTAGCCATAAATAATGTGACTGGAATCCAAATATGCCAACCTGATGCATCTTTCATATCTGCCTGTGAGGGTCTTAAATGATGAAAGTGATAGAGATAAGGTTGCAGAGGGAGGGAGGAAGGAAAGTTCAGTTTAATAATTACCTTTTCAGGCAGTGGTTCTATGAATTCCTCTCCTGTCCTCTTTTAATTTTTCTGTAGTTCCAAGTTCTCTCTTATAAGCCTGTTTTACCCTGGAAAAATACATTTTGTAAAAATTCTTCAAGCTATAAACTCAGGTATATCTTTCACCAGAAAAATATCAAATAAAAATATATCTAAACCTTTTAGTGATGTGATTTAAAATCATTGAAAAGCCCTAAAGATCATCTGGTCCAACGTGTTATTTACAGATGAAGAAACTGAGATTCAAAAAAAATCTAAATTTGCACAGTACTAGAACCAAGATTAGGCTACTACACCACTCTTGCCACCAAAGCACCCATAGTTTTCCACTTTGGTCCATTGTGTTCCTCTCTCTTTCCTTCCCCCCCCTGCTCTGGTATCCTTAATTTTACAGTCAGATTTCTAGGGTTTGTTTTCAGTTTAGTGTTGTTAGACTCCTTGTTTTATTCCTCTGTATTCTACCCATGAGTGAAAGCATTTGCAGTTTGTCTTTTTCCCTCTAGGTTAGCATAAATCCCTTCAATACCATTCATGTTGTTACCCATGTCAAGAGTTCATCTTTTTTATAGTTGAGTAGTACTCCACTTTATGTATATACTACATTTTTTTAATCCACTCGTCTGATGTGCAACTGACTTCCCACTGGATATCTAAGCAGCACAAGGGCAGAGAGAGGGGAGACCAATGGGGGTGACACTTTTCAACAGGGTACATTTTGCTAGAATACTAGAGAGAAAGTATTTTTCTTCCTTTTGCAGGATACCTAGTCACTTTAAAAATGGAGTAGTGTAGCCGGGCACTGTGGCTCGTGCCTGTAAGCTTCAGCCTATGAAGCGGCCGAGGCTAGGGATCGTGGTTCAAGTCCCGCCTGGGGACTGTAGCGAGACCTAGTTCCAAAAAAATAGCTGGGTATGGTGGTGCGTGCCTGTAATCCCAGCTACCTGGGAAGCTGAGGCTGGGGATTGCTTGAGTCTGTGGTACCCCGGGCAATGAGAGACTGGGGTTCCACGGCCAAAAATAGCGAGACCTAGTCTCCAAAAAAAAAAAAAAAAAATATGGAGTAGTGCAATGCTGGAGTTGAGGATGTAAGCTGATAGGAGTGTAGGGAAGGGAAAGGGGGAGCCCAAGAACTCTTTCCATGAGTTCATCATGTCTGGGGCCCATTATTGATTCCCATAGCTGCAGAGCACCAGGGACAGGAAGGAGAGGTTTTCCTTCTGAAAAGAAAGAAATGAGAGCAATTCTCTTTACTCTAAAGTACTTACCTTAAAAGGCCCTGTGCAGAGAAACAGGTGTCTAAGTTAAATTGGTGTACCTACTACCAAACAGGCACTGGATATTTGGTTTCCCTCATTTGACCATGGCTTCCAAGTAAGAATACACAGATTTTGGGGGGAGAAGCTTAAAAAGGGGGAAGAAAGCTATATTCTATGGCAAAGCAAGTGAGGAAAGTCTACTAGGATTTCAGATCTTTAGAGCATAGTTTTCTGGCTCTTTTACCAGACATGATGTTCAAACTGGCTTGACTTGCTTTCAAATTAGATGCCAAACCACTTTTTCTGAGATATCTTCATCTTTTCAGGTTCATGTTAACAAGTGCCTGAACAGCTAGGCCTTGTCGCACCTCCTCCTGAAGCCAGCTCTTTCCAGGTTGACTCTTGAGGCATGCCCAGCTAGGTTCCAGGCCCCCACTGAGGGAAAAGAGGTGCCATTTACCATTCTGTTGTCCTTGGTGCTGCTCCTTCCCACACAGAGTCCTCCAGCTGAGGGCTTGCTTTGTAGGATTCATACATTTATTTTAGGATATTTACGCCTTGGGTGGGATGCACATTGAAGATTATAGTAATAAATGATGCTGTGGCATTACTCTCTCTCCCCTTCTCTTGCCCTCAGTATGGGGTGAAAGCTCAGTGCCAGGCTATGTGCAGAGCACCACAAATAACCACTCATTAAACCGTGGCAGCCCGTGCTGGAGGGGCTGGGCTGGGGCTGTTGACTCATTGCATACCATGAGCTGGCATGGCCAAGGAATTCTGCTTCTAACTCCAGTGGGGTTACTGCTATTCCAGGAAACAGGGGTGGTGTGACTGAGGAGAAAGGGATAGACCAGGGGGCTTGGGAGCTTAAACTGCTTTGGTTCTATTGCTGTCTCAAGAGGCACCTCAGATAGAGAGCATTTGGGTTAAATTCCATATGTTTGGAGAAGAGTGTATGCATTTGGAACCTGGAGTGAGGATTCCTAGTTCTTTCTCTGTGATTATCTTGAGGGTGACCTTGAGCGAGTCTTTCTGAAGCTGTTTGAGGACTGCAGCTGGTTGCTGCACTGAAAGAATTGAAACAGTTCCAACCATGCTCCAAAAACAGCAGTCTGGGGTCTTTCAGGGGCACCAGGAGATCCCAGAGACCTCGCTAAAGTCCTTGAGCAGTGACCTTCAATTAATATTGGGGGAGAACCTGTCAGCAGGGGTAGAAGGATCCCCAGGGACCTTAGCCTCTGTCACCACTTGGAAACAGATGCACTAACTCCTATCTCCCTTCACTTCCTGTGCCTCTAAAGCAGGCAGGGAGCCTCCAGGCCTAGGATTTATTTCAATACAAGACAAGCAGTGGGTCTTTGTTGCTCATATGTAGGACTTTTAGAATTTAGGCCCTATTTAGGTTTCCCTGCCTGGGACTGTAGGATGGGATTCTGAGTACCTGAGTCTATTCAGCCAAACAAGGTAATTCTGGCAGCACTGTGCTGGGTATGAAATGTGTTTCCATTTGCAAAGCATCCCAGCTGTCATGCACATTCAGGGTGTGTGCAGTCCAGGTAGGAGGAGATGCTCCATTGTTCTTGTCTGTTGCTGCTCTTAATAACCTGTGATCTCTCTTTAAAGAGCCCTGTGGGATGAGGAGTATGGGGAATCTGGGTAGTTTTTACCTTTCTTAAGGTTGTTTCTAACTTGCTCTTGCAGCAGAGGGGGTGACACTGTCTTGCCTCTTCTGGTGACAGTGGTTGCTGCGGCAACACCATTAAAGATAAAAGACAAAGGGAACTCAGCTGGAGAAGGGGGCGGAGTGAGCCAGGCCTGGAGTTATGGGGTGATAGCACCTAAGCTGTTACGGCTTTGATTTTTCAGGTGTTTTGCCAAGACAGTGCTAACAGGGATACAAAGGTGGATGAAAGTACTTTGTGAGGACATTGGTTTATTTACTCTGGAGCACTAGTCTCCTCCCATGGTCTGCAACTAAAAAACAACAACAAAAACTGTGTCAAAGGGTTCTTTGCCTTGAAACATGGACATTTATGGAGGTGCTGTCCCGGAGGCCCTGCACACCCCTGACCTGGGAGTAGTTCCAGCAGGCTCCAGGGCAAAAACAAGGACACTGGCAGTTGGTGCACAGAAAGTATTTTCTTTCCAGCAAACTATTGTTGGGTCCTTTACCAGCACTTCAGAGCCATTGTTAGTCTTTTGGGGGACAGATATTGGTCGGACAGGGAGGCTGATTTCCAAGACTGATTTAGAGTAGAGCACTGCTCTCCTAGGAAGTTCCTGTAGTAGCAGAACAAACAGAAAACACAGCTTGGGTTGGCAGAGCTAGGGTTGGACAGATAATCAACAGATCCAGGAAATGAACCCAGATCTGTCTGATTCTACTTATATGCTTTTTTTGCTTTTCCCAGGAATTTAAGGCTTGAGAATATTTTAATTCACATAAATATCTACTGAGTGCTGACTGTAAAGACATAAATTGCAGTTACTGTAAGTTATATGTAAACAAATGGACATCTGCCTTCAAGGAAATGGAATCTGGTGGGTGGGAAGGTGGGGACAAGGGAAAGTAGACAAATACATAATAATACAAGTTGTAAAGTAACACTTCTAAAGAGGTTTTTCCCCTTTAACCTCAGCATTTTTTTCCGGGCACATTTGCTCAAGTAAGAAAAGTAGATGACCTGGCTGTCTCTGAACTGACTGCAGAATGGAGATCCCAGTTATCTGAGAGCAAATTTGATTTTAGAAATGTAGATGAGGTGGCAAATAAGGCAAGACATGTGGGTCATTCACCAAATGCTGGATGTGTAGCGTGTGTGAATGCTTTGTGCTGGAGCCCTGGGACACGGCTGTGAACATGCTAGATACTGCTTCACTACCCTCATGGGAACATGCACAGAATTGGAGGAGATTGCCATTCAATGTCTAACCACAAGATTGTTTCATTACATCAGTGACACGTGGTGCCAAGGAGAAACATGGGATATGATGAAAACTTACAATGAGGATCCTAACCTTATCTGGGCAGCTAAGAAATTCCTTGTAGAAGGAACCCAGTGGGGAGGGCTGTGAGAGATAAGTAGGAATTTAAATAACAGGGAAGCAAAAAAGAATTAACTACATAAAAGAGAAGAGCTCTCATGCCAAGGTCCTGAGGTAGAAAGGAACATAGTATGTTCCAGAAATGGTGGGATGGGAACTGGGGCTATCAAAAGCTGGGGCATGGTGTCACATGCCTGTAAGCGGCAGCCTAGGAAACTGCGGCTGGGACAAGGGATCACGGTTTGAGTCCCGCTGGGGGCACGTAGTGAGATCTAGTTACCCAAAAATAGCTGGGCATGGTGGCGAGTGCCTGTAATCCCAGCTACCTGGGAAGCTGAGGCTGAAGATTGCTTGAGTCTGTGATACCCCGGGCAACGTGAGCCTGCGGTTCCATGGGCAAAAATAGCAAGACATAGTCTCAAAAATAAACAAACAAACAAATAAACACCTGAGTAACTGCAGTGGTCCATGTGAGAAGCCAGTGCTCAGATGTGGGCACAGAGAGAAGCGAGTGAATGAAGAGATTAAGCTAACAATATTGAACTGGATGTGTAATATGGAGGGAAGAAAGATGCCTAGAACAACTGCTAGGCTTCTGGCTTGTACAACTGGAAGAGAGAGAATGCTTATGAAGGTGAGCTTAGTTGGGTAGGCTCATGAGTTCAGTTTGAGACACATAGATTTTGAGGTTTCTATAAAACATCCAAGTGTAGATGATTAAAAGCTCAAAGGAGAGGTCTGGGATGAATTCCCAGAGGCATTTGTGCTGTTCAACACAGTAGCCACTAACCATACATAGCTATTTAACTTCTAGTTAATTTTATTTTCTTGAGACTAGGTCTTGCTATTTTTGCCCGTGGAACCACAGGCTCATGTTGCCCAGGGTACCACAGACTCAAGCAATCCTCAGCCTCAGCTTCCCAGGTAGCTGGGATTACAGGCGCACACCACCACACCCAGCTATTTTTTGGGACTAAGTCTTGCTATGTTGCCCTGAGCGGGACTCAAACCATGATCCCTAGCCTCAGCCACTTCAAAGGCTGAAGCTTACAGGCACGCACCACAGGCATGCCCAGCTAGTTAATTAATTATTTATTCTTTAAGGGCCGGGCACTGTTGCCTGTAAGCGACAGCTTATGGAGTCACGGCAGGGTCTGGGGATCGCTGTTCGAGTCCCGTCCAGGGCAACACAGCAAGACCTAGTCCCAAAAAATAGCTGGGCGTGGTGGCATGTGCCCGTAATCCTAGCTACCTGGGAAGCTGAGGCTGGGGATTGCTTGAGTTCCTGGTACCCCGGGCAACATGAGCCTGCAGTTCCACAGGCAAAATAGTGAGACCTAGTCTCAAAAAAAAATAAGGTGTAATGATAAGTATTGACTGCTCAATGGATCAGATGAAATGGAGCTGGTACCTTTGCAACTGATTTTGTATCATAGAGTGTGTTGGTTAGCTAAGTGGAATAATTCAGTGGATCTGGAATAGAAGCTAGGTTGAAGTGGGCTGGAGAGTGTGTGAGAGTTGAGAAACTAGAGCAACAAGAATTCTGAGAAGTCTAGTCATGAAAAGAAAGACATGAGAGCCCTTGGACCTCACCCATCATCTCTAACTGCTCCTTAGTTTTTGCTAGTTTGTTGGCCTCTCACTCATATTTTTTCCCCTATTAAAAAAATTAAGGTATAATTTACATGCAGTAAAATACACTTATATATGGTTCTGTGAACTTTGACAAATGTTTAGTCATACATCTACCACCACGATCAAGATGTAGAGTGGTGCCATTATCCAGGATCTCCCATTCCTCTGTGTCATCCCTTGTGGGACCTTAGCTCTCTGCAGCTGCTTAATCTGTCTGTTGTCCCTATAGTTTTACATTTACAAGGAACATCATATAATTATAATCACTATATATGCATGTATGTATACACACACTCACATATATATGATCATCTGTGTATGTGTGTCTGGCTGTTGGCTCTGACTTCTTTCACTTAGCTTAATGAATTTGCAGTTCTCCATATTGTGGTGTGTATCAGTGATCTATTTATTATTTTAAATTCCAAGTAATACTGCTTTGTATAGGTATAGCACAATTTGTTTATCCATCCCTTAGTTGAAGGACATTTTGAATGGCTTCCAGTTTTGGGTGATTAGAAGTAAAAACAGTTGTAAAAATCCACATACAGGTTTACATGTAGACATAATTTTATTTAATCTGGTCAAATAACTAGGAGCAGGATTGCTGAGTTTTATGATAAATAAATTCCTAAAGATAACTGCCGGGGCACGGTGGCTCGTGCCTGTAAGCTTCAGCCTATGAAGCAACTGGGGCTAAGGATCATGGTTCGAATTCCTCTCGGGGCAACACAGTGAGACCTAGTCCCAAAAAAATAGCTGGGCGTGGTGGCTCATGCCTGTAATCCCAGCTGCCTGGGAAGCTGAGGCTGGGGATTGCTTGAGTCTGTGGTACTCCGGGAACCGTGAACCTGAGTTTCCACGTGCAAAAACAGCGAGACCTAGTTTCAAAAAAAAAAAAAAAAAAATGATAACTGCTAAAGTAGCTATACCATTTTGTGTTGCCACTGGCAGTGAGAGTTCCCAACCCATGGAACTCTGTCAGCACGACACTGTCACTTTTAAAAAACATTTTAATAGGTGTGTAGTGGTAGCTCATTGGCTTCATTTACATTTCATAGATGACTTCTGATGTGATCATCTTTTCTTGTTTTTTTTTTTTTTTTTTTTTTTTTTTTTTTTTTTTTTTTTTTTTTTTTTTTTTTTTTT
>PVHY01007807.1:0-65215 GCA_004024945.1 Uropsilus gracilis | reverse complement strand
ATTGAAATTCAAGGTCATAAAATTTACCCCTCTTACAAAAGAATTTAATAATTTTAGCTTTTATATTTACTTAATTTAAAGTTAATTTGTGTATGCAACATGAAGTAGGTGAGGAAGGAAAAGAAGGAGTAGTAAAGAGTAAAAAGGGACTCTTTGGTGTGATTAAAAAATGTTCATTATCTTGATTGTGGAGTTAGTTTCATGGCTGTTGTATATATTTGTGAAAAGTGACAATGTTTTATACATTAAATGTGTGCTGTTCATTATATGTTAACAAACATCAGTGAACCTGTTAAGCAGGGAAAAAGTCATGGAAAAAAATAGAAACATGTAACTTTAAAATTAATCATTGCAATGTTACAAGAAATCAAGGTGAATTTTAAAATATTTTTAAATGAATCCTCAGCATACTTTGATCTGTAGTGTGATCCTAGAGAACACTGTACCCATAGATACATGTGCTCACTGCAGTTAAAATCTTTGAAGGTATGTTCTGATCATGATTTTGTGCTTAATTTTTAACCTAATTTAAGCAGGCACATGTACTCCCTTATATATCACAGTGTAGCCAACATTTATTGAGTTGATTCTATGTAAAAGGATATGTAAGCACCAGATATGTGGTATGTATTTGCTAATCATTATTAACTGAATGAGGATGGAAGGAATTAATAATAGGTATCATTTTGTCACTGCAGATATAGAAGTCACCAAAAAAAGTCCTGTTTTCTGGTATCCTGAAGCAAATATATATTAAAAAAAAGTTTGACAAAGCAAATAATAACATTCACATATTTAAGTTACTGCTTATAGCATACTGTATCTTTGACATTCGGAATTTTAGTTTCTTGTAACCATTTGAATTCATGTTGCATTTTTTGTAGCATTTAAAAAAATCTACTAGGGAGAAAGTTGAAACAAAATTCCTTTTCCTTACTGAAAATGCTACTCTCCTGACAACCAGTACATGGGAGTCTTTGAGCAACGCATTTTCTTTTTAAATGTCTGTAATAGCTCTGAGTGTCTTTATCACCAGCGAAAAAGTTTCAGAAATGAACTGCAGTATTTGAAAGAGAGATGAGTAAAATATAGAGACTCCAAGTCATAAATGCCAAATTATGTATGCCTTTTAGAAAGTGGGGCTCATAATTCAAATTATTAATATTTAAAGAAATGTGTTCTATTTTACTATACTACATATTTAAAAAAAAACAAACCCTGCATTTAACATCTCCTAAATGAGCAAAGTCAATAAATCTCAAAATTAAATGCAACAAAACCCGAATAATTCATAATTATTGTTTGAATTGATTTGTTATGTTGTGGCATCAAACCATGACTTCTACCAGACTGTCTTAGTTATTGTAACTTTATACAAAGTATTCAAGTGTACACTACAAATTCCTTATTTTTATTTATTTTGGGGGGGGGTGGTCAAGATTGTTTATCTAGTTGACATCTTTCACATTTCTATATACATTTTAAAATCAACTTGTCAGATTCTATTGTATAAAAAGGACTTCTTAGATTTTTATTGATTGCAAGTTCACGCTATACATCATTTTACCAAAAGAGAAAAAAAAATCACCATAAAATTGAATGTAAGTAAAATAAAATTGGGAATAAAATTTTAGTAAATTAAAATGCTTATTTTCATTTTGAATATGTTTTAATTTTAATTTACATATAATTTGAGAAAGAAAAGCTGCTATAACAATATACCATGAAATGAGTAGTAAACAGCTGGGACTTCTTTCCCCACAATTGTGGAGACAGGAATTCTAAAATCAGTCTGCATATTCAGGTACTGCTAAAACTCCCTTCCTGGTTTACATTTGGTTCCCTTCTCACTGTGTGTTCCGGTAAGTTTTCTTGGTGTTTGCATAAAGGGAGACAGAGAAATAGTACAAGCAGAAAGGAAACAGGAGGAAGAGAAAGAATGAAAGAAAGCAAGTCTAAAGTTTCTTCTTACAAGGACACTAATTTCATCACAAAGGATTCATTCTTCTGACTTGATCTATTTTTTTTTTTTTAACTTCCCAAAGGTCCCATCTGAACCCTAGATGTCAAGACTTCAACATGAGTTTTGGGGGTACTTTGTGAGTTTTTTAAATTCCATTCCTTGACCATCTACCTTGTTATACATTTTCATGTACCTATTGCCTTCCCATTTCATTACCTTCTCATGTGCATGGACTCGTCTTCTGCCAAGTTTTTCAAAAAAGTAGATTGTCTTTAGTATCAAAATATTGAAATCTTTCCTCTATACTAACATATAGTATATTCCCTAATGTACTAAAATATTTCCTATACACAAACCCTTTGTTAAATATCAAACAAAAGTGTTTTCATTTGCCTGTTTTTGAAATAGGCTATTTAACCAGCAGAAATTCAATGAATCCAGAACTGTCCATTCTTTTCCTTTATTGCTAGTGATTTTTTTGGTATCATTAATGATTTCCGCATTCTTGAGAAAATTATGCCTATTTACTGGAGTGTAGGACTTTCCTTTATATTTGTTTTTATAGAAATTACAATGTGAATGTGAATTTATAATACTGATTATTTTTAATGGATGATTCAAAAGTTCTCACTACTATTGAGGTACTATTTTAGTTTTGTGGTGTGTAGTAGGGGACCTATAATTCCCCTTATGTATGAGTGGACTAAACTTACTAAAATTCTATTTGTATATATGTACATTTTAAAAGGACAGTTATTAGGAAAAGAAGCAAGGAAAAGAGAGACCACTGTAGAGTCCCATGTGGGCAGGAGTGATGCCTATAAACTTTTCTTTTGATACTACTGTCAGACTTGTGTATTGAACTTTTAGTCTAGTTTCCTAAATGAGATAGGAAGTGCTTATATATCCTAATAGATTTTTTGTGGTTTTGGTCTGTTTCATTTATATGTGTATGTAAGATAAGATTCAACAGTGACACTATGTTTGAGTTTATGTCACAGGAAACTTTTGATAGCAGTTCAATTACTTTAATGGGTATATGATTATTAAAATTTTCCATTTTTCATTTCTTATCATTTTTATGTTAAGGGCTATAAGTATTTAATCTAATAACCTCTATTGGATTTTTTGTTTTATCTCTGTTTTATGCTTAAAGTAGTTGCTCTTAGGATTATATTCCTCTTTAGCTTATCATATACAATAGTGAATTAATATTATAACACTTAACATTAACAAATTAATCTTACAACAGAATATTTCCACTTATATTCTCCCAAATTTTGTACAATTTTAGCTCTATTTCTTAAATGTATTTCTTAAATGTAACTTAAATGTATTTCTTAAATGTAACTCCACAAAATTCACTAAAGGATTGCTTTAGTTTTAAAGAACCAAGTGTTCTCAATAAATTAAAATTTAAGGAAGAATCTTAAAAAGTATATTTACCCACAGTTTTAGACTTTCTGATTATCTTAATTCCTATGTATGACTGAAATTTTCTATATGGTTTATTTTCATTAATATAAATAACCTTACTAGTTATTGTAGTAAAGACCTTTTGTTTAACATTTGTTCACCTGAAAGTATTTTTTTCAATGAAGCATTTGAAAGCACAATTTGGCATGGTTTTTGCACAATAGTTTGAAGGATGTTTTATATGAAACTTAAGAAGGATATAAATTGACTATGTTTTTATCTCTGCTTCCAGTAGAGCATGTAAAAATTTTGTTCTTGTTATTTCTTGGCTTGAACTGTTTCAGATATCTAGTCAGTAGTTTCTGATAGTTTTTTAGTTTCTCTTCTATATTGTTAATGTTTAAAGTATATGCACAGATGTGTATATATAGTATATGTTAAATATAATACATGTATTATTTGATTATATATATATTATATATTGACTTTAAACAGTTGGTAATTACATTATTAATTGTGATTTTATTTTTTCTTGGGATTTGTTGAAAGTTTTGGAAAATTTTGAAATTTCAAATCATAATGAATTCTTCATAACTTTTATTTTAGTCCAAGAATTTTGCATCTTAATATTATTTCCATTTTTCTTTTAAGATATATATTTTCAATCATCATATCCAAATTTTACTTCTAATGTCAGAAAAAATGTATAGCAATTACTTTAGAGCCCTTGCTTTATAATTTCAACATTTATATGATGTATTGATCTGTATTTCTTGATTATAGGCCACATTTGCCTAGTTCCATGTATTTTAATTTTTTATAGTGTAACATGAACACTCCCATATTATGTTGTGAAGCATGTGAATTTTTAAAGTTTCATATAAAGGATGTTACATGTTTTTCTACTAGAGTGCAAATTTACTTATAGGTCGGTTTTATTTTATGGGTAATATTTAAACACTTGAGAGGCTTGGGCTTACACAAGATTGTGCTTTATAACTAGGTGCGGTTTGTCTAGATTTTCAGTTGAATACCTTAAATATTCAACCACAATTTCCCACTCTGAAGGTTGGAAAGAATATATTTACATACTACATGAAGTGTGGAATCTTCTCTCAGTTCACAGGGCCCTAAATAGTTGTTCTCTGAGAGGACCCTGTTACACCTTATCTATGTGTCATGAGTCTAAAACTTCAAGGGACCCCCCCCCAAATATATCTTTGGATCACCTTCTCTAGTCTCTACTCATGTTTTAAAAATACATTACCCCTAAACAACCATTATGTTTGATTTTTGTTCATGTCTAGCAACACTGTTAACCTCTGCTCCGATACCACTCTCCTGTGATGAAGTGTGCAAAGTATCTCAAAGAGGAAATGTTCTTCCTTTCATCTTAGATCATAAGCGGATAGTACTTCTTGCAAAGTCCTGAAAATAGGTGAATAGTCCTTTTTTTCTCCACTTAACATAAATTAGTAAATTAGTAAAATCATTAGTCTTTTTCCATTTCCTTGAATATATCAGGGACAGGGATTCCATATTGACTTTTTGTTGTTGTTGTTGTTGTTGTTGTGAGCCTCCCAGATCTATATGTTCCTATTAGTGAAACAAATTCAGTTTAAAAATATTTTTCACTTCCATATATACGAAAGCATTATATGTCAGTGTAGAATAGTGTGAAACACCAACTAGATATCCTAAGCCTTGTACTTGAAATTATTTTATCTAATAATTTCTAATTCCAAGTTAAAAAATAACATATATAATTGTTTTATTACCATCTTTTTAAAAAATTATATTTCAAATATCCAGAGGAATAGCATTGACATCATAAATAACAATTTGTATGCATAGTATTCTTTCGAATGATACTTCAGTACATTAAAGAATGACAAGAAAATAAATATAGCATAAGCAGGCAAACACATAAAAAAAAAGTCATGTAATAATTGTCACAATTCTCAAGTAGCAAAGAGATTTTATGGCATAGAAATTTGTAAAGGATGCTAAATTAACTGGCTTCTTCTTGAATAATAACAGCCGACTAAGCCTCATCAGAGGGGGGCAAAATAGATGTGTTACTACCATTACTGACTTAATTTTAATTGTGCAATAGCTTTCGGGTCACTGAAAAGTCCAGTGTAATGAGAGAGGCTATCTCCTTTGTGACACATTTTTTTCTTCTCACAGAAGTTAAAGTTTTTGAGACATTTACAAAGTCCTAAGTGTAATTCCTAAAAGGACTGATAGCCTTGGACCTTGGCAGCTCTGTAGCAAAGTATATGGAATTTGTACAATGCTTTATATTTCTAGGCCAAAATAACTATATAATTATTTTGTAATTATAAAGCAATCATTTACTGGCAACTAGAAGTTTTTCATTTTTTATGGTAATTCCAACTATAACTACCATATAATTTGTAAGAAAGAAATAGCTGTGCAATTACTCTGTATTAACAGAGTAATTACCAAGTATGTCCAGGCTTATTTGTGTCTTATGAAATAGAAATCCCCACACCTGCAAACTGCAAATTACATAGTAGTTTTATATATTTTCTTCAGGATTCTATCATAAAACAAAGGCTGTGAACATGATTTTATTTTATCATATAATTGTATTGGTTATCAATTGAATGCAGTATTTTGTCACAGCTGTGCCTTTGCTGTTTCAATTGCCTTGCTCTATCAAAAAAAAGTAAAAATAATACACATCTACAAGAAAATAATATAATAGAAAGAGCAAGAATTTTTAAGTTAAATAGATATGTTTTGACTTCTTGTTTGCCTACTACCTGCAAAGAAATTGGATATTGGATATCTAAATTTTATTTGTATAAGAATATTCATAAACATAATTATTAGGAACTTTATGAGACTAAATCAATAACAATTATGTTATCTATCATTATGATTGGTCTACTATATGGATTGTTTGTTTCCCAAACATTTATTTGTCAGGTACCCTGTTAGGTACTACGAAATATTGGTAAGAAAAACACAAATAATTCCTGTTCCTGCAGAACTATGACAGCATTGAGCATATTAATTAAAATTTAATCATCATACACATGTACGTATAACATTAAAACTGCCATGCTTGCCTTGAAGGAAAGGTAGTAAAATTTTTATCTTCCATGGCATAAGTTTTCATAAGAAAAGTTAAGAGTTTTAACATACAAACCAGTGCATACATGTTCACAATAGCTTTATTTGTAAGACTCTCAAAATGAAACAGGCCAGATACCCACAACAGGTAAATGCCTAAACTAATATTGTACATAGATATCACTCAGCAATGAATATTATTCAGTCATAGAAAGGGATATTCCATTTGATAATTGTTGCAACTTGAATAAATCTTCAGTGAATTGTGCTGAGAAAAAATCAATCTCAAAATCGTAGGTATTGTAAGATTTGATGTATAGATTTTTGAAGTGACACAATTTTAGAAATGAAGAGACATTTTGGTTTGCAGCAGATAAAAGGGAGTTGGCTACATCATAAGTAGACAATGCAAAGGATCCTTGCAGTGAGAGAGATATTTTCCATATTGAATGTGGTAGTGGTTATCAATACAAAAGATAGACTTATCAATATCCTGATTGTGATAATGTGCCATTATTTAAAAAGTGCTATTATTGGGGAAAAGTATAAACAGCACAGAAAAAAAATCTCTATTTCTTACAACTGAAACATGAATCTATAAAACAAGCTTTCTCAATTAAGAAACAAACATATTTATTTCTGTAATCTTTTTGAAAATGACCATTGATACCTCCAGAGTTATATTTAAAGTTCCCATTCTTCCTTTTATTGAGGTTTCAAGTTTTGTTTTGTTTTTGCAGAACTTGCAGAATGAAGTTTCTCATAATTTACTGAAATTCACTTAATGCTCTGTCAACCATCATCATTTATTGCAGTATTGTCCACACAAGTCAGAATACAATAACAGGATACAAGATGATATATTACAGAATAAGCCAAGAAAGGAAAATCTCCAATTAGACAAAGAAAATGAGATTGTTTTAAGAAGTTAAAATTGAAAATGCCTACATTTCATTATTATTCAGCCCAAAGCAATCAGATATTGCAAAGAAAAAGAATAAATCATTTAAATGATGGCTTAATTAGGAGGCTCTGTCATCTTCAATAAGGCTAGAGTGATAAATGTTTGAAATAGATTAATTGACAGATAACAAATGTCAATAATCCCTAGAGCATAAGTTACTGCAAATGCACAGCTGTCCCAGTGATGCCAGTCACTATTAGCTTTCCATACTAACCAAACTAGTTGAAAAGTGATAACCTGTTTTCAAAAGTACCTGAAAAGTGTCAATGCAGCATAACTAAAATTCTCTGGTGTCTGCAACTTTTAAATATGAATTACAAGTGCAAAAGGAGAATTCTGTCAATTAGGAAAAATTAAGACCTTCAAAAAATAAAAAGTAGTCACATATATGTAATTTATTCAAAGGTCACCTAAAGGTAGTATCACAGTACATTTACAGATTTTTTGTAAGGGGTAAACTTGCAAGAGGTTTCCAGCTTTAAAAAAAATCAGTTATCTGGATTATTTTCCCTTTTAAATTCTTCCTTGACCTGAATTAATTTAAGTTGAATATTTGAAACAATCAGAGGTTCAGAAGAAAATCTCTACAGGAAAATATGTATGCTGTTGATAAGTAATAGTGATATTGTGATAACATTTTGTATTTTCTCCAATGTGTATTCAACATAACAGTGTAAGTATGATTTTATTTACTTAAAGATGTCTTTTTCCTAAAGCAGATTTGACATATACACACAATGGAATACTACATAGTTATTAGAAAAATAAATATGACATTTTGCCATTAAAAATGACATGGAGAGATACATGTTAAATGAATAAGTCAGAATAAGATTGACAAATACTGACTGGATAATTTCACTCTTATATGGATTACAAAGCAGAACAAAGAAATATACAAAAATTTAACCCAGCAAGCTCTAGAAATCTGACTATAGCTGGGTGGCTGCCATAGGGATAAGACCCGGGTGAGGAACAAAGCAAAAAAGGTTCTAAAAAAGATTAAGGTGGAGATTTATGGTATTTTTGGTGGTTAATGTGGTGTGATGACATATCTAAAAGTGTATGAACCCTAACCCTAAATCACATACAGTATTGTAAGCCAACATTACCTCAATAAAATGCAATCATCATTTAAAAACAAAACAAAACAAAACAAAACTCAGTTTCAGGCTACCATTTTAAATATTACTTGCAGAGTGTTACTAAGTTCATTAAGTTCAGAGAAGCCTTCACACAGAACTTCATTATAAATCACACTGTACCATGACCAAATAAGTTGTTTTGCCAAATAAAAGTGTCTGTAATAATAGTATGAAAAACTGAATTTTTTTCTATCTTGGATCTGGATATCAGGTGGCATTTTTTAAAGTGACAATAAAATATTAGTTTTAGAGAAGAGTAAATTAGTTTGAATACTTGAAAATATCACTCTGGGATCAAGATACATGAAAAATCTGAAATGCGAGTTAGAAAAAGACATGTCTCAGGAAATGGTCTATTCATTGCAGGTTTTCATCTCAAATATCTATTACAACCTCCTAGGAAAAGAAAAAAAATATTTCCCACTCTTCCAAAACATACATTTTCCTGATAGATGTATCCTTAACTTTGTGAGCCTACTCCCTCTCCACCCCAGTGGTGTGATCTGGCTCCTTAGCTATCTCTATTCCTCAGCATTTTTGCCATCCTCTGAACACAGCAGGTGCTGTGTGAGTGCATTTCCTTGCTTCCCAGTTCAGAATCAGCATACAAGCCCTATCATACCTCTCACAGAGATTGCATTGACTAAAATGCTAACTAACATTTCCATTTTGTAACTAAAGCTTTGAATAGCTTAATCAACATATGTTGGAGGAAATGTGTATGTACATTACCTTTTCCTCCACTTCTCAGATTCTATTTATCTGTTATCGAAATTACAGATGTCTAGGAGTTGAGGATAATGCACATTGAAGCTGTAAAATGAGGCTATTTGGAGATATTGCTACAAATTTTGTGTCATTTCTAGCAAAGAATTTTAAGTATATTGAAATTTACTTGATGAATAAGAAAGCCCATTTTCACATGTTCTAGGATATTGGACTTGGTGTAGAAGGAAATGCTATTTAAGGTATTTCCTTTTCTAATATCACTAATAATATTTATTATTTTCTCTATGGTGGCAATTATCAAGGGAAGGCCCAGCAGTGGAAAAAAGCAAGATCAGAAAGACAAAAATGGGTAAACAGGGACAGAGAAGCAGGAAAAAAATATATTAACAAATGTAATTGATTGCCTAAGTAGTTATAATCCATTGTGATACACACACACAATGTGTTTGTCAAACACAATGTGTTTGAATGCATTGTGTAATGCATTTTTTCTTAATTGATACCTTAAACATTACACATTGACCTCTTTTTTTCTTCAGTAAATGAAATCTTGGTAAATCTTCAGTAAATGAAATCTTGGTAAATCTTCAGTAAATGAAATCTTCAGTAAATGAAATCTCACGGTTGCATGATCATTTTGGTCCCCCAAATCAGCCCAACTTAAAATATTAATTTCAAACTTTATTATAATAATCTCCATTCTTCCTGTCCGTTAGTAGAGTCTAAACTTCTCCTAGGTTCAAAAATTACTTCCAAGTACAGGGAGGAAGATGTATGTTGAATGTGAAACAACAGAAATAGGAAATGTGGTAGTTTCAGAAAAGCAGTGGAATCCCAACTCCTGGATTTGGTGATTTTGAGCCTTGTCTAAATGCTTTCCTTGCTTCTGGGATCTGTATCTTTGGTCTCAATTACCACCTTTCTATAATAATGTGAACTTCAGGCACAATCTGTCCTCCTGAATGTTTAATCATAATGTTTTCAACTTGCTTTTTTCTTCTTTTCAGTTTTCAGTGCTTCTCAATTTTTTTTTAATTGTCTTCTTGCTATTGTTTTACTCAATATAGAAAACCACTGTTATAGCAGATCAGTACTGGAGTAGGATCATACAACACGCATACATGTGTGCACACATACAAACAGGACTAAACCATAAGTAGGAAAAACATTTTTAAGTTAATTTTCAAAGTGTTCTAGGCAAATTGATATTGGATCTTTTTAGTGCAATGAAGAGTAGCAAGTGATTTTTAACTCTACCTTCACAAGTTCAAATCACTCCTTGATGGGTCTTGCTGGGAAAAAAAAAAGGAATTCTTTGCTCAGCCAAATATTTCTCAGAAGCTGCCCTTTACTTCTGGTAAAAAAATATCACCATTAGAAGGACTCAAATTATCAGTCAAAGTCCCTTTTTTTCTCCTGTGCATAATTTTTACTGAAAGGGTGATTTATTCTTCTTATATTGATAACTTCTTATATTGATAACTGGCATTAATTTTAAGCAACAACCTTTTATTAGAATTAGAGTGTCATAGTCTAGACCACAGTTGATGCTGAACATAGTTCTGTAATGATTGAGTTACAGTATTATTTTATAAAATAAAAGATGGATGCAAAGTGTGCTATTCATGTTCTTTCCCTTTCTTAGTTACAAGTGAGAAACAGGTAGATATTGGAGGAAGATAACCAGCTCCGTATCCTAGGGAAGAGTCAAAGACAGGAGAACCTGAGGAAGAAAAGCTATTATCTATTTATTTAGTTTTTAGTTGGTTAGTTTCCTTTGTTTATGTGTTTTGTTTTGGATAGAGGACAATTACTGCAATGAAGAAACAAATCAGGAAAGGGCCAGTTACCAGTGAACTAGAATAGTTTCAATAACCAAATGCTACCAAGGGTAGGTAATATGAATTGAGAAGTGCGCTGACTGGGTTGGGGACATCAATGGTGATGGCGACTGACTAACAGGAGTGGCTATCCTGTATAAATCAGGCACTTGAGACCTTCAGAAGATTTGACAGATTTTTAAAAAGAAATCAGAAATTCACATTTATACCTGAAATGTTTGTATGTAGTATTTTAAATTTTGTTAGCACTATCGAGATCCACTATAAGCAAACTAAACATAGTAACTTTCCCACAACTTCTGAAGTAGTTGAAAATGATACTTGATGCTTCTAGACTGTAACAGAACTAATCAAGCCCATGTCAAAAGTGGTTGGGACCTAGAGCAAGAGGACAACAGATCCATGCATCATGTGTCTAAATATCTGCATGGTCTAAATAAAATATAAAATAACTAATAAATTTAAAATGCCCTTTAGGTCAATCTTTATAAACATACTTTAAAGCAACAGTTTGTGTTATTATATGGCTAAGTGTAGCAAACATAAAAGACCAAATTTAATTATAATTACTATGTCTCTATTACCTGTTGTGGAGCACACTATTTTGAGTAGCAATGACATAAAGACATAATAAATAAATTATATATAAATAAAATGTTTACCATTAAGGCATTTCACATGATTTTTGTTCTACTATCAAAATGACCTGAAGCAATGCTTTGTGAACTAAGATGGTGAGTTGTCTGCTATTTTATATAAAGTTTTATTGGAACACAGCATTGTTCATTATATGTTAACCCTGGTCACTTTTATGATTCAAAGGTGGCAATGAGTAGTTGTCATAAAAACTGTAAACCCTTAACAAAAAGAATGTTTACCAATCCATGATCTAAAGAATTAGATAATAAAATATAATAGTAGTAAAGACAACACATTCAGATATATATATATTCATTAAAACATAATGTTAAAGATTAAAAATCAATATTATAGTCAAAATATTTATCTTTAAATCCTTAAAATTCATTATTAAAATATAAAACAATTAAAATAAGATATCAAAATTTAAAGAAACTTATTTAAATGATACTTAAAAATTTTAAAATTATATTTAACTCACTAGCATTTTTCAGTAAAAATGCATTTCTTTGCTATTCTACCTATGTTTACTTGTTGGTCATTGACTTAAGCATGTTAAGTCCAGATTGAGATAAAATTTGAAAGAAATGTGAATTATTTAGTATCAAAATTGTTTCTTCTGCCATTGTATGTAACTGTTAGATCTAGTCCATACTAATCCAGAACTAATTCTGTAATTGCAAACTGGAAGAAGAAGAGGAAAAAAAAACAACAGGCATTCTTAATTATAAGGAGATGAAATTTAAAGCCCATAAAAGTATTGCATTAACTTTGTTTGCCTTTCATTTCCTTACATACATCCACCTCTTGAATCTTCCCTACCTCCTAATATACTGCCTCACAGTTTAGCAGAATCATCTACCCAAACCTTCAAGCTCAGTATTGAATAAAAATGGTGGAGATGTATTTACTTTGAGTCTAACATCACTGGTTATTAGTGCAGCAGTTTGGCAGCCTGGGCATTGCCATATCAGTATTGAGAGCTGGACTTCAAATGCCAGGGGAACCAAGAAGGATTTCTTTTAATGAATTCATTTCTGTCAGTGTGTGGCAGTGAGGCTATCTGAAGCCTGAGACATGGAACTGGGGCCCTTATCACCTCAGTCTAAAGCAGCACTGCTGCTAACATTCTACTTCTTATTAAGGGATAATGAACTGCATGGGAACTATGAATTCAAAAACAGACATGGCTTCTATTATAGTGCAGTTCTACAATTCTATTTTAGTCAAGTCTCAAAAGGCGTGATAATATGGGGGAAGGTGAGGAGAGTTTAGCAAAGGAACGCTGTCCAGAGGCAAAAGCAGACTTTAGGGAATGTAACAGCAGAAGTGGAAGTTTTCTAGATCTGGCAATATTGAAACACAGTTGGAAAATAGCTCTACTGACAGGAAGAACATTTTATCTGCCTTTAGTATGAAAGTTACAGGGAAGGGAGGGAGGGGGAGAGAAAGAAAGAAAGACAGAGAGAGAGAGAGAGAGAGAGAGAGAGAGAGAGAGAGAGAGAGAGAGAGAGAGTGAGAGAGGTTAAGACTATACGTGCTCCATATAGTCCAGGAGGCTGTATGGAATGAATTCAACTTTGTCTCTCTTCCTCAGCTAACCCCTACTAGTTCTTATTAATCAAATGAAACAAAGGCAGCTAAAGAAACTTCTTTACAATTAAAGATAATATTAATTAACACATAAGTCACTAAAACTAAATAGGAAAATAGTATTTTTGTAACATATTCTTAAGGGACTGACATGCAAGATTTATAAAGAACTTATACAACTCTACAAAAAGAAAAAAAATACCATTTAATGACAAAGTGGACAGAAGAAATAAACATTTCTCCAAAGAAGATATGCATATGACCAATAGGTACATAAAAAGTGATCATAATTATTTGCAATCAGGGAAATGGCAAAAAAAAAAACAGACAATAAAAAACAACCACAATGAGCTACCATTTCATCATACTTGTAAGCGTGATTCATGTAAAATGGGTCAGAAACAAGTGTTGGTGAGGATGGACAAGAAACCATGTTGGTGGGTCTGTAAAACTGATCTAGTACCCAAGGAAAACAGTATAGAACTTCTCAAAACATTACAAACATCTAAAATATATGATACACCAACTCCATTCCTAGGAAGCTATCAAAAACCAACTCATTTGAAGGAATCCAGACCTCCTATATTTACTGAGCACCATTTAAATAGCCTAGCTATGGAAGCAACTTACGTGCCTTAAGACAAATGAGTAGATTAAGAAGATGTGATACATTTACACTGGAATACTGCATAGCTATAGAAAGATGAAATCTTGTCATTTGCATAACATGGATGGAACAAGAAATGAAACAAGTCGGAAGAAGAAAGACAAACACAATGCTTATACTTATAAATGGAATATAGAGAAACAAAATGTCAGGAAAAAATCTGTAGAAATCTGACTGTAAAATTGAGACTACCAGAAGACATGTGGATGGTGGAAAACAGGGAGGGGAGGGGAACCAGCTGACTAAAGTGAAGGCTTAATTTTGCCTTGGTGATGAGTGTGGTATGGTAACATCTGAAAAGTTGTGATGCTGTACCTCTGAATACAAAGCAGTGTTGCAAACCAGTGCTGCCTCAACAATGCTAATAAATCAAAGAATAAAAAAAAAATAAACTCATGAAATAAAGATAGTATTTTTTTTAACATAGAAAATGTTATGGGACGTGGAGAATTCAAATACTTAATGCAGCTCTTCCTACTTTTCTAAGTAACTGGTGGTCCATATTCAGCAGTTTGCTGAGATTCCTTCACCCTTATTTCACTGTTTTGTGATTACGTTCTCTGAGTTTTAATGCATGCAAATTGCTTGTAAGGCTCTACTTCCAGGATTGCCTTCAGCTACTGGAGCTCACATCTGTGGGAGCTGGCAACCCTGTAGGGCAGTTCTATTTGACCAATCTGCAACAGGTGGAGGAGCACAAAGCCTGAGTCTCTAACTTCAAGGTGAGGGACTTCAGGTTTAAGGAACTAGTCAGAGGTCCCCTGGGGGGAATGATGTTGAGGCCATTATAGGAGGACTTTGCTGGAAATTGCACCTTTGCTGATTTCTTCCCGTCCCTTGTCCTGTTTTAGACCCTCTTCTTTAAGTGTCTCCAAAAAGGAACTCCTTAATTCACCTCTTACATACACATCCTTATTTCAAGTTCTATTTCTGGTGATCTTAAAGATCTAAATTAGAATTTTCTCCGAGGGAACATGACACCTCTAGCAAGAGCAACTCCTAATTCCTTACACAACATTTGTCTTATTCATGAAAATTTATGTAGAATTCAGCTTGGGTAAGAAATGACAAATTATGGTAACAACCCAAACAAAATAGCATATCTTTGGAAACAGGAGATACATCCTGAGTATTTTCTCCTATTTGACGTGAATAGGACAAAATAAAGTAGGGGAGACACTGGAAAAATTAGCTCAAGCTGACAACAAGCTCCCAGTTTAAAAGCTGACGTTGATGTGTTTTCACCATGGGGGTTTCTCATGGCTCCTTCAGGCTGTTCTCTATCAGTGGTTAGCCAAGTGGACTACTGACAAAGGAAGAAAAAGAACATTAATGCTGTGACCTCCTGCTTTGTTTGAAATTACTAGTAGTGAAGGCTGAGCTGGTAAGAGCTTTTAAAAGCATCTGTTCACCAAATCTTTTGAAAAGTTCAGTAGACTTTCAGCACGTATCAACAAATAATCCCTCTTCTTTTTCACCCACTTCTAAAATAAAATCCTCTGTATGATTACAGAAGCTTCTCACTCCATATCAACTCAGAAAGATTTGTCAACTCTGCCCTGACATTGGTTTTATTTAACATCATAAGTCTAACAAATCTCACTTTCGACTGAGTTCTGATTTCATCTCTTTCATTGAATTCAGCCATGCATATGGCTGTATGCTTTTAGAAATGAGTTTGCCACTTCCATTCCAATGTAATCTAGCCTATAATAACAGGAAGCTTTGTCAGTGCACAGTAGACTTCCTGGGCTCAAGGGTATTCCAAAATACATCTTATTCCTTGTCAGAGATAAGATAAATGAAGTATTCCAATCTTGTGGCTTCCTCTTTAAAACCTTTCAGAAATGGAAGGGCCTTTTAAAAATTAACTCTCAATCTCTTTCCCTATAATAGAAACTGCCTGTCTTCAGATATTACACCCTATTTGTCTCAGGTAATGTGGAATCATGGATAGAATCCCAGACATTGAGTCAGAAGATGAAGGTTCAAGTTCCAATGTTATCATTTAATTGCTACAAGGAAATTTTTCAATTTCCTTACCTGTAAAAGGACCATAAAAAGAACTAGTCCTATCTACTAAAAAGGTTGTGTTGAAGATAAAATGAAATATAAAATAAACTAACACAATTAAAATGAAATGTGAAAAGAAAATGTATACATAAGTACAGAAATCTAAGACATTACAAAATATCATGTCCGGTTTATTAACAAAGATGATGCCCCTCCTGGTTATATCCAAGAAGGAGCTGCAATTAATTCATAAAGCAAAGGAACTTATTTTTAAGTTAATTTTGATTCTAGAAAATTTACCCCTGATATTTTTAAACTTTTATACTTAGTCTATTTTCTCACTTGCTTTTTTTTTTAACTACACCTAAAATGGAGGTAAAAAATGGTTTCACAGAAATAAAGACAGAGAGCAATTCCTGGTGATCACACCTAAGGACGTTGACACGCAAGAGGTGGTTCATAAAATGTTCAGAACCGTAATGTTGGAGTTAAAACATTTGACTGTAACCCTTGTTGTTTGGGGGGGGGGGGGAGGGCAGCGGCAGCATCCTCCCGTCTGTCGGTAGGCAGCAGTGAGTGCAGGGCAACAGGGGACTGGCCTCCTGTTTCCTCATGCTGCCAGCCCACCACCCTTCCTCTGGGGCCTGCACGCCCACCCCCTTCCCTGAGGCCAGCCGCAGCACCTGCCAGTTGGCAGCGAGTGCCAGTGGCACCAGTGCTTATTGGCGCCGGCGCAGATAAGGTGTATCAACAAGAATTAAATCATTGCATAGAGATTTCAAAAGAAAAAACTCAGATCGCAGAGACAGAAAGAAAGGAAAGGAACTCATCCCCCAAACACAGGCCAACACAAGCAAGAGTTTATACAGGCAAAAGTGCAGAAACAACCACAATCTGATACACCTCAACCAATACTAGAGCCGTTGTTGCTCAATATGTAGAGCAAACCTGAAGGGAAAACACAGGAAGGAAGAAAGATACAAATACTCAAGTAAACACAAAGGAAAATGATCCATCTCCAAAGGATAAACAATCTCCAGAAACCAACACGGAGGAACTTGAAGAAATGTCTGTAATGTCAGATAAAGAATCCAGACACAATTTGGTAAAAGCAATCAACGAGCTAAGAGGAGAAGTTGAAAAATATAAAAAGGAATGTAGCAAAATGAACATTATCATTGGCCAACAGAAAAACGAGATTGAAAACCTAAATAAGAAAATGAAGGAACTGCAGTGTATAAGAGGAGCCACAGAAGACCTTTTTGTTTGGTAGTTTATGAGTTATGTAAATTTATCTCATGTTAAACACATGGCACCTTTTTTTGTATCTGGTTTTTTTTTTTCATCTATAAAATCTCAATATTATTTGTCCAATTTTTTGTGAATGTTAGGTATAATTCTAATTCATTTAAAGTAATTGTCATTTATTATATCCATTAGGAGGAGTTTAAGAGCTACTAATAAGATAATTTTTTTATTAAATTTCCTGTTCCCTACACATTCAGCACTCCTCTCTTTTACATAGTCTATCTTTGCATTGTCTAACACAATTGCTCTAATACATATATTTAATGTCATAAAATTCCTTTTGTATTATATCCTAGTTTCCCTCTAGCTGATTTTCATTTCCTTTGCTTTGGTCAGGTGGTCATAGTTTTTGTTTTCTTTTTACATGCTTTTCTGTCTAAATATCTTCATTATTCTTTGCCTCTTTGCCAGCTCTTTTCTCCATAAAGTATAAAATTGATATAACTACTCTTTATGGTCCTTTTATTTATTTCTACTATTGACTCAGTTAATTCCTAAACCTTTATAATGACTTCCTATATTTCCATAGCCTATTCCCCACCCATTTTTGTTCCTAAATTCTTTTTTTTTTTTTTCTTTTTTGAGACTAGGTCTCGCTATTTTTGCCCGTGGAACCGCAGGCTCTCGTTGCCCGGGGTACCACAGACTCAAGCAATTCCCAGCCTCAGCTTCCCAGGTAGCTGGGATTACAGGCGTGCACCGCCACGCCCAGCTATTTTTTTTGAAACTAGGTCTCGCTACGGGCCCCAGGTGGGACTCAAACCGCTATTCCTAGCCCCAGCCGCTTCATAGGCTGAAGCTTACAAGCACGAGCCACCATGCCCGGCCTTGTTCCTATATTCTTACAAAATCTTGCCTTTCCAGGAAACTAGAATTAATTCCATTTCCCACACCATTCCCTTACTCCAATTCATGCTTCCCCTACTTCATCTCCTCTCCTGGGATTTCTTCCTCCTTTTCTCCTGCCTTTTATGGTCCCACTTACTCTTAGAGTAGAATGTAAATGCCAGCTCCCTTCAGAACCTGGCCCATGCCACCTGAGAGAGGGCTAATCTCTAATTTCACGGCTCACGTACAATGCTTTACTTAAACCATTATGATTTCACTGCCAATATATTCCTTCTATCACACACACAAATTCCTGCCTTTGACATAAGCTTACACATTATACACTTTTATATGAATGTGTGCCACTCTCTAATGGCAGAAGCATGATAAAAGCATCTATGTTTCTTTCAAATTGCAGTGCCTTGAATAAGAGAAATACCCATTAAATATGCTTTGAAAGATGACAGTTACATAATTTAGTTGCAAACAAAAGAATGGAAAAATTTCTATTTATTCAAAGATCATTAGGTGAATTTGACCTCTTTGCAAAGGATGTCCTATACTCATGTCCTTTCATCCACTAATCAAAACTTATTTGTGCAATCTCCTTTATAACACTTCCAAATACATAATTAGATAAACTGGTTTATAATGTTTTGGTAATAAATGATAGTAATTGAATAAAAATTAACACACAAATTCATTAGAGTATAATGACCCCCACACATGTTATAATTCTAGAATATCAGCAAAGGAAGGACTATATGGAAAGAAAAGCCTTTATGATCCTCACTTACTAGATGATGTCTACTCTGCCTTCCCATAAAAAACTGTGTTCTTTTACTCAGTGCAAGAAGAATGGGTTCTTAATGTAAAAAAGCAAGCAAACAACAGCAACAACAACAAAAAACTAAGACATGTTAGGTTGCAGTATCCAGAGCCACTAACAGTATGTTCTGAGAGTCAAAAGATTTCTCTGAAACTGGTCAGTATTCCAGTACTCCTTTGATGGGCAGTAGGATAAAGCAGAAATTTAAATACAAAGACAGATTTGGCCCTCTTTCTTACAAAAACAAGTCTATTTGCCAATAAATGCTACTCTTCAATTCCAAATTTGCTATCACAACAAGTGAGTTATCTTTCAGAAGGACTGTCCTTAACAGATCTCACTCATGAATGAAGGTCAGCAGCATTATTTCAGAACATAAAGCACAATGACCTTCCATACAATATTTATTCAACTCCTCACAGAGTTGAACAGGAGTGTTGAAATGAGTTTAAAGGCAGACTTGGATTTGCACATTCAGTAATATGTGATTTTAGGGTCTTTCTTGTAAATGGCGCCAACACTACATTTAGATTTTCACATGTGCCAGCTGAGAGAAGACATTTTCCTCAAATGCACCTGGGGCTGGTGTGAGACTTTTGAATGCTGCTGAGCCAAGTCTCCAATTGATGGGTTTATTGAGACCATGTTATGTAGTAAGCTGTCACAGTTCTGCACTTTAAAACTCAATGATGTGTAAAGAATGCAAAGGCTGACAGATAGTCCTTTATAAAAACCGCTAGCAATCCCTGTTTGGAGGGCTTGTCAAGCATGCTTCAAGGAGATGAAAGAAAGTCCACTATAAATAGACTTTGCACAGAAAATTTCTAAAGGAAAATGTGTTCACGTGGGCAAAAGTATGTAGTAGTATTGTACGGCAGTGAAGAGCCCCAATAACAAAGCAGGAGTAGTAACAGTATCAATCAATAGCACATCAGATCACCTCCTGAAAACAAAGACTAATTCAAAATACCTTTTGTATTTAGCCTCAGTATCTCAAAATTCTCCATTTTTCTCATCAGTAAATTAAAGTAGTTGTATATTCCATTTCTTCTTTAGAGAACTCTTAAATGAAAATCACTGAACAAAACTATTAAACTGGAGGTTTCTGTGTGAACAAGATTTTTTAACATAACCTTCCTTCATGGATGAATTTACCTTTGGTGGACTACACTTGGCAGCTGCCTCAAGAAAATAGCATAAACTTGAGACATCAGCAACACCACATGACACTATACAATAAGAACTGTGCATGATTTGTGTCTACTTTATTTTTCATTGTTTGCAAAATGTGCAAAGCATTTCTACTTTGGGATTAAAATAAAACCCCTTCAGATAAAATGACTTTAACATATCATATTTTCAGATATGTCCTGGAAGCATTAGACCAAGTTTTAGAATAGGGGATTGTATAAAATAATGCATTACTGCCCGTGTACACAAGAGCTGCAATCATGGTTCCTCTTCCCACCTCCCAGCTCTGAATGACTCTTGGAAAATTCCACAAAACATTATAATTGCAAGAGTAACTTTGGCAATATTCTGACATTAGCCTATAGAAAACTAATTACTTTATTTTAAATATTACACACATGTAATTAGTATCAGAAAAGTCAATTCAAGATGGCTGGATGGCTGGGATGGGATGGATGGATGGATGGATGGATGGATGGATGGATGGATGGATGGATGGATGGATGGATACAACTATTGTGAAAACTTGAGCTGTTGTCCTTTTTTATAAGAAAGTGATTAATGCAGTGACTGATATTCCTGACCTTGCTATGTGTTAGATCATACAAATCACTCCAAAAGAAAACTGGAACATATTTTTTTCAAGTTTTCAAAGCTATGGAGAATGTTATCTGAGCAATTTACCACAGTTTTCAAACAAGAAGACTTGATGCATCATTTTAGATGAGATTCATAGCCAAAGGTGCTCGTGACAGAACTTTCTTTATTCTATGAGCTCCATGTTGGGAGACTTCATTGTTATAATTCTGTACACCCTGTCCTGATACTTCTGATTTCCCTCTTTAGAAAAGGCAAACCAGACTTGATGGTCCTATTTTTAAAATTTAACATAAAGTGTTTGGTGTCTTTTATTTTTACTGCTTTGGGCAGTATAAAGAACCTATTTTTTTTTAATTTGGTTAATAACTCTTCTAATACTAAGTACTTACAGAAACTGCTGTAAACAATGAAAATACAAACAAAAAACTGAAGTAAAAATGCATATTAAATGTTTTCAAGATAGCATAGATGACATTATTGTTTTGTTATAACATTTTATATAAGTACTGTGTTGAAGAAACAGAAAAGAGATGAGCAATTATTTAATAAGTAAAATAAACAAGAAACTATTAAAATGTGTATTGAACAGAAAATGAAAATGTTTGAGAATATTGCACATATTTGCTAATGCTTTGCATATTTGCTTAAATTTGTCATTTAATATGTAAGCGGATTTAAGACAGGTCAGAGTCAGGTTAAATGTGTGGTTTGAATCCTTAGAAGTGAGCTAGAACATTCATAATTTGTTTACAGTGGGTGCTTCCAGAACTGTCATTAAACTACCACAATACACACGTTATCCTCCCTTCCCTACTGTTGTTAAGGAGAAGTAATGCAATGTAATTTTGGAAATATACAGCATGTTTTTCTCCTGTTGGTTGATTTCAGCTGAATAGTGTCAACTGAAACATTCTATAACAAAAATCGTGAGGTAAAATTAATACAGAACCCTAGTAAAGAATTCAATTAATATAGTAACACTACTTGCATATGCATATACTATTGCAAATTTGCAACATGTTGCAAATAAACCTTTCCCCAAAATTTTACAAATATAATAAATCTACCATGATTTCAGTTTTTGTTAGTCAATAACGCAATAAAAAAATCTCTTCCTTTTTTTATACTAGGGACATGATTAGATCTCAATCTAGATGTTCTTTTTGTCATTATTCTGCTTTTAATTAGTTCCTGTTATTCCTTGCAATATCAACTCAATTGTCATTTTATCAAGAGAGACTTCAATATGAATCCTCACTATTTCAAAGTTCCCTAGAGTTCTCCCCAACTTCTCTTTTACATTTCTTATCCAATCTAGCAGATAACTCTAGTTCTACTTTGAAATTATATCCAAAACCACTCACATTACCACAATGTTGCTACCAATTTCTGAGTCATTCTTATTTGTGCCTGGAATATAAAGCAGGCATCTTACCTATTGTTCTGCTTCTATCTTTGGTGATATTTTTAGGACTAGTTGGACCATAACACTCTTCAAAACCCTCAAGAGATGCCCATTTTACCATGGTAAAAACTAAAAACATTTAAAATGGGCTAGAAGGTCTCAGGTTGACCATCCCCCTACCTTCAGGCAGGTCTTTTCCCACACCTTCTATTATTCACAACTCTGCTTAATATGCTTCTCTTTAAAATGTGCTTATTTATTTTCTTTATTGTTTCCCTAAAAATAACTTTTTCCATTTTATTCAATGAAAACAGAAAATTTTTACCTATTTTGGTCACAGCTATATATTCTAAAAGAGATATAGATTAGGTATTCAAAAATTCTGTAAATAAGCAAGTCACTATTCTTGTCTCTTAAAGCACTTGCATATATATATATACATATATATATATATATTCTCATACTTAATGTGACTAATTGTTTAGTATTTGCTTCCTTACAATTTCATCCTGCCATGAACTCCCAGAGTGCAGAAAACATTTATGTTTTGTCTACCTTGTATCCCCAATGTTAAGCACATGCAAAACAAATAATAAATAAATATATATGCAAGTTTGCTTAGTAAGGGAAGTAATAAATAAAAAATAGTGAAATACCATCTTTTTAATTCTCTAAAGCATTTTCAGTATTACATCAAGTTAAAAATAATTTATCAAAATTAAAATGTTCGGTAATAAGTAATATACTTTTTTTTGATATCTTTGAACTAGCTTCATGAAGTAAGCCAAATTTTAGTTATCTATCTTGTATAAGTAGCTTATTTCCAAGATTAAAGGTGGTTCTTCACACTAAGCAGAAACAGATTTAATTTGTCTTTTCATAATATCATTTTGCAACTATTATTTTCATTCATAATGCTATATAGAGAAAATTCATATGATACCTTTTTATAGGGGTCCTAAACAAGCATGTTATGATAAGGCAAAGAATCAGTGCCCTGTGTAAATCAGCAAAATCAAGGCAATCCAGACTTTGTCTGCATGTGTTCCCTCACCGCAGTTTTCTTGCTAGAAGCAATCAAATAAAGTAAGTGTGGTAGAGCTTTGTTTTTGGTTTTCTTGGCCAAAGGCAGATTCACTCAAAAGCAGCTGACCCTGCCTGTATTGGGGTTAACATGCTAACATATATACCCTTATGGTACAGCACAAGTCACCCTTTCAACAATTACTGTATTGTGAGATTTCTATTGTAACATCTCCTCTTGTATTTCTGTTTCTATTTAAGTTTTCTCACTTTCTTCTTTTCTTTTTTGAGGTTATCCAGAGTTTTTTATCTTATTTTTTCAAAGATGCAATGTTTATTACTAAATTTCATATGACAAAGAAAATCTGACAAAAAGGAGGAAGAGTAGTGGTATCAAAAGTTTCTACTTCAAACTGAACTGAAACTTATAGCAGTCAAGGAACATGACATTGGAACAAAATACAGAGATTTACCAGATAAATGGATTCAAATAGAGAAATTATGAATAAATCCACATATTTATGCAAAGTTGATGATGAGAATGGAGTCAATAATACATATTGGTGAAAGGAAAGTCTTGAATAAATAGTTTTAGGGAAACTGGAGGGTCACATGCTAAACAATGATACTAAATTGCCATCTCCCACACTCTCACAAAAATTAACTCAAAATTGATTAAAGAATGAACATAAGAATCAAAACCATGAAATGCATTGAAGAAGACAAGACAAAACGCTGACATTAGCTTTAATGAAGTCTTTGTAGACTGGTCTCCAATGGCGAGAAAAATAAAAGTAAATATAAAAAAATAGGACTATATCAAACTAAAAGCCTTGATTCAGAAAAAGAAACCACTAAGAGAAAAGCTCAGGTCAATGTCAGAAAATATTTGCACTTCCGTCATCTAACAAAGATCTTAGATCTACAGAGACCAGGCAAATTAGCAAAAACAAAAAACCAATCAGAAAATGGAAAGAGAATTAAAAAGACACTTCTTCAAAAAATATTCAAATGGCCAACATAAACATGAAAAAATGCTCGTCCCCACCTGTGATCAGAAAATGCAAATTCAAACCACAAGAAGATCTTATTTCACATATGGGAATGATCCATATCAAAAACTACAGAATAGGTAGGTGTTGATGAGGATGTTGATGAAAGTTAGACACATATTCTTGGTGGAAATGTGGACTGACTTAACCCCTATGAAAACATTATGAATGCTTCTTAAAATATTAAAAATAAATTTACCATTTATCCAGCAACTCTACTCCATCTCATGGACAGAAAGAATAAAAGACAGTCATTTCAACTAATGTTAATCTTTGTATGTATGTTTATTGTAACACTGGTTACAATTGTCACATTATGGGAACAAACTAGTGTCCAGGGATATATGGGTAGATTAGGAAAATGTGATAAATGGAATACTACAAAGCTATAAAAATTAACTTTTAATTTGCCATATTGATGGAATGGAGAGGAAAAATAAGTCAGAAGGTGAGAGGCAAATACCAGATATTTTCACATATGTAGAGAATATAAGAAACAAAAGGTCTAATAGAAAATAATATCTGCCCCAATTCCCAAAGCTGCCCATTGCTAATATCAGACACGCTAACTTTGGAAGAGAGGATGCATTAATCTTACAGTGTTCTCATGTTGGGCAAACATAAGGAGAATCTCTTAGATCATTAATGACATTTCTCTTTTCTTTTAAAGACACAGTTTATATAGCTGTACTTTGGAGCGACAGATTTCATATCTCCTATATTATGGGAAAAGTAGGAAAAAATAAATTTGTTGTAACTTAGCATTATATTTTAATTATCTGCCCTATTAACCTAGGGAAGAAATTTTGTCAACAGATTCCAATCAAGATTACCACTTCTATGCCCTCCAAAGTACTTAGGTCCTTTGGAAATACGGGGCCTTACTATTGTAGATATACATTCTACATTCTAATTTACAACTTTTTAGTGAGTGGTAATGTTATTGGACCATTACCTTTGAAATTAGTAACAGTCATGTGACATGCTTTCACCAGTGACAAGTAATCTGAAGTGACATTTTTATCTTCCAGACAGATTTATGAACCAATGTGTAATTACCACGTTCTCTTTTGCTCCTCCTGGTTATTATAATAGCATATGTATTAGATTTTTTTTTCAAACTGAGTCCCTAGATGATGACAGTAATTCAGATTGCTCCACCTTTATTCCATGTCTAAGTTGTATAGGTAGCATGTGAGAGATATAAACTCTGGTTGGATTTATTTCCTGAGATTTGAGTGTTATTTGTTATTGCAGCATCATTCAGATTATGCTGATTGATGTAGTTCCCAAATGCTATTGAGCATATGAGAAGACATAGTGGACATTGGAGAATTAGAGATAGTTGACAACATATATCCAAATGAACAAAATATCAAAAATGAATCCCAGATGGCCAAGAGGTTCCAAGAAATAAGCATGTAATTTATATGTATTTGCTCACATTCATGCAACTAATTCAAGAGGAGTTGTCTGGCCCTTTTGGTTACCAGAGCAGCCTCAAGAGACTCCCTAAGAAATGATTCACCCCACACAGAGGGTAAGTTTTAATGGGAACAACGGGATTCAGGCACCAGTTGCCAAATAGAAGTCTCCTGATATTTTTGACACAAAGCAGACTCTGTCACATTTAACAGAGGTAGACAGAGCATCCTATGCATTTGCATTTGTCATTGTTAGAGTGATATCCTTTTTGTGCTGCTGACATTGCTGGTTTTTGTCAATGTGTAAAGTATACAATTCTATGAACTAATGTTAACTCTCCTTCGTAAAAAAAAATTAATTAAGTAAAGCACATGTCATGGCCCTCTATTATCTCTTTGATTAGTGTGCAGTGAAAAATTTATTGTTGTCGAGTTGCATGGTGATTTATTTTTCTGCAGGATCTGCAAATTGAATTGCTTCCCCGTCTTCCATTGCTTTTGCTCTTGGCAGTAGAAGTATATATTTTGTGGAAGTAGAAAAGAACTATAATGGTTCAAGATCCTGATGATTTCAGTCTTGTTGAGTGTCTTATTTGTCAATTGCAACAGTGTACCACAAGGTTTTTAATGCCAAACTGTTTTCTATTTTTCCTTTTATACCCTAGAAACAAACCATACGGTAAATAATTACATCATCTCTGAACCTTAACTTCTACTGTTACTGTTTACAAGCTGTGTGACTCTGAGCATGTTGCTTAATCTTTTTATTTTCATTAGTTATAAAATAAAAATAATGATAATCTATCTCAGTAGGCTTTGAGATGATTCTATATTCACACAAATTATTATGTACAGTATCAAGCATATTGTAAGTAATAATTGTCAACATTTATTATTTTATATATAATTTAATACAATCAAGGAGGATCTGTATTAATCATATCATAATAGGTTCAAGATAAAACAAAAAGGAAGAAGGATAGTTTAGGAATATTTATTTGTACATATGCCTCATTACTCTCAAGAAGAAAATAAATATATGCACATGTCTATGTTCTATGTACATTTTGATAGCCCTTACATGCTGACAAGAAAAGATATATTAAGATCAAAAGGCCATTTTATTTTATTATTGAATTCCCTGCCCTTGCCTTATATACCTCTTACATTATATAGAATAAACTGACTATTGAAAAAGAAAATGAAAGATCTATGTTTTCATAACTCTAACTTATAGTACAATATTGGATCTTAGCACCTTCAATTATACTTCTGTTTTTCAAGCATGTTTATTACATTATTATATCTGCTTTGGGGCATTATAAATTTATCTCTCTATAAATGCATATTTTATAGCATGTCTATCACTAGTGTCCCCCAAAACCTGCATATGTTCCTGCATTCCCAGTCCCCAGCCTAGCACCCATCCTTCTGTTCACTGTAGCTTTACAGTCAAATATATTTTTTGATTGCCTTGGTTTTGACATACCCTCTGATATATTTCTCTATATTTCCCCCGTATAAGTGAGAACATCCAGTCATTTGTCTTACTTCTTCTGACTCATTTCACTTAAGCATAGCCCACTCCAGTTCCATCCATATTGTTGCAAATGGCAAGAATTTACCTTTTATAGCTAATTAGTACTCTAGTTATATGTTGGTAGGGATGTAGACTGGTCAGCTCCTATGAAAAATAGTATGGAGATTCCTCAAAGTATTAAGATAAAGCTATCATATGACTTAGCAATTTTATTCCTAGGCATCTACCTGAAGAAATACATATGTTAATTTAATTATAGTCCTATTTACAACAATTGCTCTGGAAACAGTTTAAGTGTCCAGGTCCAGAGGAGTGGATGAGAAATGTTTGTGTGTGTATATATCAAAATCGGAAATCTGTGCTTTCTATTGTCTTTATAACTTCTACTACAAAGTCTAAGAACTGTAAGTTTCTCAGATCAAGTTTGGGTAGGTGATTTGAAATGTTTCTTAGTCAAACTTTCTGTTTTTAACTTCAAAAAACATTTAAGAATAGAATTCTATATACCATTTAATAAACCTTTACATAAAATATCATCTGTCTAAAAACAGTTCTAGAAATCTAACAATCCTTCTTTAGAGGAGAAAGAACATTTTGAGTAACATAATTGTTATTTAGATGACTAAAATCATCAATGGATTATCCTTCTACTAAAATATTAATGAATGCATAGATTCAGACACTTGCCAAGTTTCAGTATTTGAAAGGCTGTAACTTACAAAGCAGACATTTCCTTTGACACATGATTCATAACAAAACATTGTTATGAATCACAGCATGCCACAACCAAAGCCCTTATTGTCCCAACTTTTCAATTATTTACTTTTCCAAGCTAAAATAATCAAATTGGACAGAGTAGAACGTAAAGTAGTATAAGTTACTTGCTTATAACCAACAATAAATCTAAGACATTACAACTGAGTTTTTAGATTTTTTGATGTAACAGAAATTATCCAAGGTCAAACAACAAGTATGTCAGAATTGAAAGAAAAGGCAAAAACAAATATAATTACGGTCTACTTTACACTTTAATTCATAATCACTTATCTACTTTTTCAGAAATAGTGAGTTCTCAAAAATCATCAACAAGCTTATAATATCCACTCTGTTTAGTCCTTTGCTGGTTTCTTCCATGCAATCAGTGTAGTTTATAAATATTTAGTGTGTGTGAATGTGCGTGTTGTTTCATAACTCCTTACTAAATAGTGAGACACTTATTCATTAATTGTTTTTCTTCTAGCTTTGAGTATAATATTTGACATACCAAAAGTCATCAAGAAATTCTTGTTAACAGAATATATACAAACCTTTTTGAATGCAACAGTCTTTTTGGCACTGTACTAGGCAAGCAGACATATTCCATGATTCTGTGAAATAGTCATTAGCTTTGTTTCAGAGGAAAGGAAATAATAATTCAGTTGAACCTTATAATTTGTCCATAATCTTCTGACTTACTCTCCAGTATATTTCCCATTTAACTCCTCTCCTATTAAGAAGATCTGGCATATAACCTTGATCTCAAAATCCCAAAACAATTTCAAAGCATGTTTCTCCAGTTTAGTGAATCTGCAATCCATTTCTAAGCAAGTAATGAACATTTCAAAACAATGGCTTCAAGTCAATCATACCATAAGACTTAAACTGAAACAGATTTTAATAGTTATTTTTGCTTTATTGAATAGTTTAATAGTTATAGAGTGTCAAAATTAAAAACAAAGGAAAATCAACTCTTAAGAATTATTGGTACCCACTCCAAGTACACAAAACTGAATTCTTCACAGCATATATTTAAAAATCACAGTCATATATAATTGCTCATATCATGCCTCCATCTTAAAACGTTTTTATTCCTCATTCTATTGAAAGCTTACATCACTTTTCAAGTTGAATTTCCAACTACCATATAGTCTTCCAAACTTCCCTGAAATTCCCAGAGCTAAAGTATTCCTTCCTCTGCTATTTTCTACAATATTATTTCATGCTCTTAGGCATATTACCATTTGTTAATTCTTCTCTCTCTCTCTCTCATAATGAAACTTATACGGCTTTGCTGACAGGGATGTTTTCTTCAGTTTTCTCTACCAATATTACCAAACTTATAATTTGCTTATTATTGTATGTTTAAAACAGTTGATTCCTTAAACAGTCAGGTATTTCCAGGAGTATAATCATTAATTTCTTCATTTCCATAACCTTTTATTTAAAAACCACACCATTTATGTTATTCAAAGGCAAAACATTTCACCCAAATACCATTTCAATGACCTCAATAAATTACTATTTCAAGGTATTTCTAATAAATCCAAAGTTAGGTATCTATGAATTGAACATTTTCTTTCCATAAATATTGATCACAGGTCAACTGAAAAACATTCATTTTTAGTGTTTTTTTTTTTTGCTTCTTTCCTAATTTGCCATTGCATTTTATTTAAGATAAAACACAATTCAAGAATCATTTAATTCAAATGCCCTTTTGAACAGGTACACTTGTAGATTATTCAAAAAACTCTGTCCTAAGCTCTCAGGATATTGCATGCATAAGTAATTAGTTTCACTCTACTACTGGATTTATGCTGTGATACTAAATTGAGTTTGTCATTTTTTCCTCTATTAATGGCACACACAGCAACTGCATTTTCCAACCACTCTTGAAGTTAGACTAAGAATATGTGAATGAGATCTGGTCAGTGGGGAGGGGGATGTAACCTGTTCTTTAAAAACAACACAGGCAATCCTGGGACTCTTCCAGCTGCTACAACTTTGGAGGATTAAGGTACATATGATGTAGCTCCAGCATGAAGAAGTATGTTTTTCTTACCTTGAACTTCGTGTGACTTAGAAACTTTTATTGTGGTAAGACATCGGTATTTTTGAATTTACATGGCTAAATAGCCTATATTAGTGAAATTGACTGACATAAAATACCCAACTCCATGCAAGGAATGTGATCTCTCTGCTGACATGAAATAGCCATTGCACAGTCTACAATGTCCAAAACCATTTCTTGGCCAACACATTCTTCGGGGATCCAAGTCTTTACATAGCATTGCTCTTTGTCTTTCACTACTGACATAGTTCCTAAGAATCCTGAAAGACTTGGCTCAGGTGTTTGCACACCAAGGAAACTTTTCTTGACCTTCTTCTTTGAATCAGATACACACTTCTTAATTATCTCCATAGTGGATGTGCTTTCTATCATTGTAACACTTACTTCATGCTATTATATGTATCTGTTTGTTTGTTCTCCCTATCCTAGAATGTGAGCTCCTTCAAAATAGATAATGTGCATTTATTCTTTTTGTTCTCCCAATGTCTAGCACAATGCTTGTCACATATTATTTGATAAGCCTTTGTGGAAGAAATAAAAGAAGGAGGAAATATGCTTAAACAAAATATCCAAACACAAAGTTGCTTTTCCAGGCAGAACTACAGGGAGTGAGTCCCTCTATTCAACTGTGTTTTATGAGACCTTGTAATAATAAAGCCCATATCTCCCCAAGCAGGGGAAGATAATCTGATCTGTTATCTTCCTGTTTTCACCTATTACCTCATTGTCTCAGTATGTTTATTTGGAGGAGTACAGGAGAATTGACATACAATGCATTGCATAGTACACCCACACATTGGTGAGAACATGAAAAGAATCATTACAAAAAATTGTGGTTCCTTCCCACTTCTTAAAGAAAAGTAGTCAATTATGGATAAATAAGCCACGCATGAATTTTTTAGTACCGTTCAAGTTTTTCCCACTCTTTAAGATAGTTTCGGTCATAAGTGTAAGATATAAAATCCCAAAATTTTAAATGAAATAAACATAGACCTTGTAAGAGAAAATTTGCACTTCACTAAGATATAAGGTCTGGCCTTCTGATTTTTCACCTATGAGATTAGGAGAACTGCATCTCGAAACATCCAAAATACCATAATTCTGTCACATTTCATTAAAGTATTTATTTTGTGTGTATATCATACATTTTTATAAAAAATGTAGAACTTCCATAGCTATATTTGGGATCATGTTTATAATTTCTAAAAGGGTACAGAAATGTCTCCATAAGTGGTAAAAGATCATTTTTTTCTATACTGTATTATGGTATAAAAAGGTGAATTAGTTCTGAAAATCAAGCCATTTAGCTCAATTGACCATTAAGTGCTTCAAATTATATCTGAAGAAATCCAAGATCATAGTTGATTTGTTCTTCAACTGATTATTTAAAATCCTTATAATTACCTGTGAAAAGAAATTATCAATTGAAAACTTTAGGGATTAGGGCTAATGTCTTAGAAACTTGTAAATAAGCACACCACATATAAACTGCAACAGTATTTAGATTGCCAATTGCTGTTGAAATAAAATTAACATTGAGGAATAGAGAACAGTGGCAATATTAGAGAATGGAATATGAAAAAAAAATTAAGGAGCTTAAAATATGAATATGGAGCAATTAAGAATATGACTCAAAATTGAGACAAAATAGCCCTGCTCCCTAGAGAGAGAGCACAATATATAAATAAATGGAATGGGGTGGGAAGGAAAATGTAGAATTGGAGGAAGCACAGTTCAGAAAAGAAATATGAGAATAATATTTTAAGTTTGCAGGAAGTGAAATAAAAACTAACAAACCTGACCAACAACAAAATCAGAAGTTGGTATGAAATGTAAAGATTTTTTTAAAAGCATAAAAACAGGAAAAATAAAGGGAAGATGAGTGATGACAATTGTGGTTTTCTCAAAGGATGTGGATATGAGCAATCTGTTGGTTTGTCTCACTACTCATGTGAAAATTGCTCAGAAGGCACTGAGTAGTGAAAAACCATGAGTTGGCCAGGAACTAAAATATTTGATTGACCGTCAAAAGTGAGATAAATTATTCTCTCAGACAGTCCAAGATAAAATCCGTAATGGACTGTTACTGCTTCTGTTCCCCTCCTTGTGTGGTCTTAAGTAAATTATTATTTTAGTATCCTAGTTTTCTCTGATTTCAGTGCAACTCATAATTGTTCCCTTAAATTTTTCTGGTTTGTTCTTGAATCTATAATTATCCTGATTTTCAGCAAAGGTTAGTATATTAAAATTCTAAGGTTAGTATGTTATAAAGATGATTTATACCACCATCTCAGTATTCTCCATGTGAGTGAGTAGTTTTACTTACATAAGAGGTCTAATATCTCCCCACATTTCTCTGTGCATCCCCCACAGTTCTCAGTCACAACTTTTAATTAGATGCTAATTAAGGAAATTAGATGCTAAGGAAAATTCATACATCCTTTCTAGGAAGCTACTGGTAGTTTTCCTTCTCTTTGCTATGATACTTAAAATGTAGAAAATGACAAATAGAATGTTTTCCCTTGACTTAAATTGCATTTCTTTTTTTTCCTTTTATTTACTTTTAATATCATACAACAGAAGTCATCTTTGTAATGTTGTTGGTCCCTTTGGGAATGTTCTCTCCCCAGCCCCCAAGCCACTCTAACTCATCTCTCATTGCTGTTCATTGGTCCATATTTAGCCCTTTAGTCTCTTCTTTTACTGGAACAACATCCTTTTCATGGTTGAAGACATTCCTGGACCATGCTGGACCATGCTGCTTAGATATCCAGTCTTAACTGCATCAGGCATCCAGTCCAAGCTCATTTGAAGTCTATCAGTGCCTCCTCTCCATGCTGGATGTCTCCTCCATTCTGTTTTCAGTCCCTTTTTGTTGTTGCTGGTCTTGTTATTCTTGTTGTTGTTGTTGTTTTTCATGCCTAGTAGTTCAGATCTCTGGCTTAGAGGGCCTAGTCCCTCTCCTTTGTCAGTTGAGAAATTCCTTGAGGGGACAGATGTCAACTGATGATTGTCAGGCTTGTCTCCTCAGTAGTGTTTTGCCACTTTGCTGTTGGGTGGCTACCATATTTCTGTGACCTTCCTCCCTGTTAAGAGAGGGGGTGCACCTTGCCCTTGCTGGAGGTTTCCCTCAAACAGAATTTTGGCTCCTAGTCTCTGGTGATGGTGTAATTCTGATAGGTCATCTTTATAATTGGCTTGAGAGTACTGTATTCAGTGGTTCTCTTCATGTTCTTTTCAGTTCATTCCCAGGAGAAGCATGTGTCAAGGTCTTTCATTTATATTTCTTACCTCTTCTGTTTCTTCAGTGGGATTATTTGTGGCTTTTTTATTGCTAATGAGGACTGACTATAGAAGGAGTGAGCTAGAGGGGGTTAGAATACCCCTGCAACCCATGCCCTGGCAGAGTTTTCTCCACCCTTCCCTTGCAGGCCAGAAGGCCCACACAGAGTGCTTATATTCCAACTCCTGTTCCAGAAAAGGGACCCAGGCCTGCAGGCACCTGGTAAATTGCATTTCTGAAAGAATCCCATTTATGGTACCACCTTTACTATTTACATGACCAAGTTATTCATTCTCTCTCTGTTCTTTCTTATTGAGTGCATCATAGTCTCAGAAGGAGAACTACACACAGAGCATACTCTGATGATCAGGTCCTCTTGAACTGATATTCTGGGTGATATAAGATGATGTCATTTATTGACATGTGTTAGGAAAGACTTGGAAGAGGGGTAACATGGGAAAGAGAATTGGCTAAACTTGATAGAAGACCAGTAAAACCCATCTAAGGAGGATTTTGGGCTGAAAATTGGAGGAGGAGGAGTCAATCAGAATCATAGATGGGGTAAAAACCTCCTAGCTTATTCTGACTTTTTCTATACATGATAATTTTTTTTAAACATGTCTTTTTTCTCACATGATTGAGTACAAGTAGATATAGGTTAATTTTATATTTGGTGAGTCAAGTATAGAATTGCTTCATCTATTCTATAATCATCACTGGTAAAATAATGTTTTCATTTTTAAATACAATAAAAATTATTTCATTCAATTAATTTGGAATATCATATGGTATATTTTGCTAAAAATCAGGTATCTTCAATAAGTAAGAAAGTAGTGAGAATTGTTCTACAGACACAGAGACATCTCATTTTGCAATCTGTCAGCATAGGGTTATGAATTGTCAGAGAGGAAAGTCTAAGTTAACTAGGAGTCTGAGGAATAGGAGATTAATTCAGGATATGCACAGAAGATCTTCACCATTGTTAGTGTTAATGTATTAATTGCATGGCAATGCAGGTACTATGGATTGTTCTTAATTATATTATTGTAATCAATAGAAGGCGGCTAACAGAGAAATCAACTTAGTCTTTGAAAAACAATCATGGAATTAATAGATACATTGGCTTCTGAAAAAACGTGGCTTGAAAATGTTCTTTGACAGTTTTCTTCAATGAACCAAAACAAATAATATTCTTAAAACCAAATCTATTTCCTTGATCCTAACTGCATTTTTTATTTTGTTATCTTTCATTCACTACCATATCAACAGTTGCCAAATTGCCAGTGTCCAACATTTTATAATTTGGATGACTTCAGTAGCATTTTAAGTGGTGTTAAGGATTGTTTAGTTTGGGCAGCTCCAAAGGGAATTAGAGTGGAATAACTTTAGAGGGCATGACTTGGTACATGTCTTGACACTGCCTTTGTATATGAAATCCAGTTTACTATAACCCAGGACTGCAGTCAAGTGATTATTGAGGAGCTGTAATTAGCAAATATTAGTTGACTTTCTCTTGCCTCTAATCTATCTTCCCTAATGACACCAGTTTGTTTTTATGAAACACATACTGAATCTCAATATTCATTGAATAGAAACAGTTGACAACTGTGCTCCCCACCTTTGTTTCCTAGAAAATGGCCTCCAACCTTCCTAATAATGGATAAAAACACTCATAATCTGTTTCTAACTTGCCTTAGGTTCACCATGCTCCACTTCCTTCCCTGCTGCTCTATTTCTGCTATTCAGATGCTCCCACCATATTGAATCCCTCATAATTCTAAACATTTCATGCTTTCCTTTATGCTACTTTGCTTGCATATTTTACTTATACTGGAATTGTTTTTACATTCTTCAGACTGGAAGCTATTACTTACCTTTTAAGACCTCTTTGTGACTGCTTCCTTTGTGACATCCAAACTTCCATAGACAGAGTTCATCACTCCCAAATCTGCATTCCCAAATCATCAGAATATACTTTTCCCTTTTTATTGGCATAATCTTGCATTATAACATAATTTTGAATAAAACATCTCATCTCACTACGATTACTTATCTCTTGGTCCACTAACCCTAAAATTCTAAATTAATGTGTCTTATTAATCTTTGCATTTCTACTTACTTCTAAATAATTACATGCTTGTGAAATAAAATTAAGTAACTAAGAAAATATAAAAGTGCTATAATAACTATAATGTTTAAATATAAATAATAGATTGAAAAGTTTTAAATTGTGCTAAGCTTTATAAAGTGGCTTCTACTGCTGAGTGAATAATTCTCAGACACTAGGCAAAAATTTAGGCAAGTTTTATCAGGCTACCTAAATAGAGATTCTCTTCCACACACAGGCTGACCTCTGCAGCAGGTGCCATGACATTCCAACAGATGGGCCCAACAGTGGCCCATCAGTGGCGCCCAAGAGAACATATAGCCCATCAATTATTCGCTGCAATCTATATTCGTGTGTGATCCATTTGCAAGAGCTGTTCGTTTTAAGTTTTGTTGTTTGGAGCTAAGTAGTTAAAAGTGTTATATGGCAGCCATATGTGTGACTTTGTAAAGAACTTTGGCGATATTAGGAAATGATTGTGTGTCTATTAATAAGTTTATTGGGAGAAAAAGGAGTCTTTAAAAAGGATATGATTCTATTCTTTATCATTCACTGTTAATGACATGCTCATACATGTATCTTATGTATCATTTAATCTGAAGGCAATGCTTGTTGCCCCTGCTTCAATGGAAAAATAGAGTAGCTGTAAAGTCAGGACTTTGAAATGTTAAATTATATTATAGTGGAGGAAATAATTTAGCTTCTATATTTTACATTTCTATACTAAATTATTTGATTAAGGAATCATAAGAATTGTTCTAGATGCATAAAGTATTAAATATCTAAAATATGAAAAAGATAATGTGTTTGCAAGTGTTTGTACATTAGTCTATCCTAAACACCGTTTTCTGATTTCACATCTTACTATCACTAATTTCTGAGTACTTTTAGATAGACCTTTTATTTTTACCACTCATTTTATAGTCACAACTTCATCCAAATTCAGGCAATAGTGCAAAATCTTTTAAAGAAATCTCTAAGATGGTCCCTTAAAAAGTGTTTTTGCAAAAAAAAAAAGTTTAATTAACAGCAGAACCGTTGAAGTTGTAAAAATTTATTTCTATAAAATGTATTCAGCCATGAGTTTATAGAAGTACCCCATAAATACTTGTTGAATGAATAAATATTTGCAGAAGAAGCCATTGGATGGATCTCTGAAATATCAAAACCTCTAGTAAACTTAAATGTTCAGTTCTACTTATTAAGGATTCCACAAATAATCAGAACAGAAGAACACATCTACCTTAATTTTCTAAAAATTTCCAAGACAATATATCATACACAATAGTAAAATGTATGCCTACAATATACTTTAAGAAATAAATGTTTGCATACTCTAAAAACTCCCTGTATTGCATCCCTGATGGCATACATTTTTTCTTTTCACTAAGAGGTTCAAGGGAAATGATCACACAAAAATTATAATAAAAGCACATAAAGAACCCAATATCATAAGCTAGAAACAACAGAATAAGTCAGATAAAATATGTAATGAATGCATTTACCATGTTTGAAGGAAAGAGAAGTAATGAAAAGCATATGAGAGCTAAGAGATAGTAAAAATAGCAAAATTGATCTGAATAAAGACCTAAGATAGTTTTCTTAGAAGAGAAACATAATGGTGAAATAGAAAATTCATCAGAGTACCCAAAAGCAAATATGTACAGAAGAATGTGTGGAAGGGGTGATCTAGAGAAAATACATAAGATGCTACACAATGAAGTAAAGATATAGAAAATAAGACAAAAAGTATGGAGGATGGGTTTCATCATGCATCTATTTAAGTTTGCAGATAAAAATGAAGAGTATAATGGGAATGGTTAAACCTGTTCCAAGCAATCTTATTTTTGTAATATTTAAAATCATGTATATGATCTCCTTTGGCAAGAAGCTACAAGATTTATGGTACTACTTAAACCCTGGAAAACTTTATTTAATAAAAGAAGCACATCTGTAGTTATGTTGATGTGTTTCTAAAAGCTGAAATAGCTGTAGAACATAGAGAGCATAAAAATCAGTCTTTAGTATATTTAAAGGGAAGCACTATGTATTAAATAGCATATATCTTCTAAAATTATTAGTGAAGTAATATTGTGGTAGTAGTAGTTATTGACATTATAAGGGCTGATATGCAAGTCATATTAGTCCAGTATTCACCCCAAAATATATGAGCTTAACAAATATATGAGTGTGATTATATGGGGCACATTGCCAGTGGTTCACAGAGTATCCTTATAAAATAGTGTATTCCACTATTATGAATATCAGCATCAGATCATTCAGTGTAAGGAATATAATGAAAACTGTTAATTATGGCCTCTAATTTTATGTCCAAACTCAAACTTTTCTTTCCTGAGAATTGTAACTGTTTAAGATTCCAGGGAAGTATACTCCCTTAGTAAAGAATACTCAGAAAACAAAAATGGAAACATTGATCATAATGTAACATACCTCAAATATGTACTAGGCAACTGTAAATTAAAATGACATCCAAATATGTATAGATTGGTTCACCAAATCTTTTACTTATTCTTAGAATTAACAGATTGCTCAGCAAATACTCACTTCCTAGAATTCGTCACTCACAACTATAATGTCTAGCAATTAACCTCATCTAATGTAGGTAGCATAGAGAAATTAAGAGCTGGAATGGAATGCAAGCATGCCACCCACAGTCACATGATACTGAGTGAGCAGGTTAATAAACATCTACATGGCAGAGTGTCCTAGTCCATAAAACTGCAATTTGTTAGCATCTACCACATCGAATTGCTGTGAGGATTAAATATGATGATGACTATAAAGGATTTACCACCAAAGCTACCAATGGAGCATTGCATTATCATTTCAGTAATGATCACCTCATCATTAATAACATAATATTTACTGAATCACTGCAATAACCAGAGCGCTTAGTTTCTCATTGCAATTACATGTACATTTATTTAACCTTAAATTGAGAATCAATTATCCATAGGAGAAAAAAAGGACACTCTAAGAAAATGTATCATGTAGATGGTAAAGTATTCCTGTGTCTGTTCCCTGATCGAACATTTAACATATTGGATTATATTTTTGCTTCCTCTAATGTATCATCTCAAAAAAGCAGGTCCTGTCCCCCACATCTTCCTTGGCACACTCTGCACAGATCATTTCTCTGCCAGAAACACTCTTCTCTGTCCATTAAGTTGCATTTGCTTGCCCTTCAAATTTCAAATCAAAAATAACCTCTCACAGAAATTTTCTTGATTATACATTATCTTCATAGCTTAACTCAGTATTCTTAATCTATAAGTCTATGGTATGATGGCCAACCACTGTCAAACCCCTTGCCACATTGTATTATACTGGTTTGTTAACATGTGGTTCATCCAGTGTTTTCACAATGATTTATATATCCTTGTATTCTTAGCACTAAGCATGGTGTCACATATTAAATATTAAATACTTCACAGAGAAGGTATGGCATTTAGTAGCTATTCAATTAACTGTGGCTAGTTAAGTAAATGGAAAAATGAATAGATGGGTAGAATAACAGATGAATGGAAAGATAAAGACAATAAAAATATGGTCAGTGCTAGATCAGGTTGTACACTGGGGCCCCAAACTTGTATGTTTTAAAGGGGGTTGTTAATCTGTGCTCACAAAAGCAAAGCAAACTCTTAGTCTGAAAGAATTTCAATACATTAATATGCATAGAAAAGGAAAAGAAGAATGGGTTATGGTTTCCCAATGGAACAATTCAAATTACCCATCCCCTTGTCAGTGAATGCCAAGGCAAACATGTTTGACCCATATTGAGGTCACGGAAGTCTGAAAGTTTGCCACAAGTTCAAGATACCTTCGGAGAAGGAACTCTAGCAAGGGGGGGGCAAATGGGGTCAGGTAAATGAAAGAAGCAAAATCAAAGATCAAATCAAGACAATGCTACCAGAGTCAACCTCCCTACCTGTCTCTCACTCACATGTCTTTCAAATGTTTCAAATGTCTCTCCTCTATCTGTCTCCATCCCTGTCTTCTTCCCACCAGTTTCTGGATGCATATCTAGGCAAAGAAACCAGTGTTTCTCTTCTTTACTTATAGAGCTCACCTGGTCCCACAGTCCATGAAAACTCCTGGGAGGCTGGTGAGGTAGCACCCATCAGCTCTACCCGTCATTAAGTGGGGAAGGGAACATATTTCCCCTTTTTATGGAGATAGCGCTGGAACATTTGGCCTGTTTTGAGATCTTAAAAAAAAAAAAAAAAGAACAACCATGCTATCATCAGACAAGAGTGTCATATAAAACTCACTTGCAACATGACTTCACTCAAATTTTAATTTGTCTTAGAGTAGTAAAAAGGGCAGTTGTTTTTGTGAAGTTAAAATGATTAATGAAATTGTGGACTGGCTTCTTCTCCTCCCCTTGCCAAAGTTACTCCCTGGTAGTATGTTAAAACATTTAAGAATGTATACTGGCTTTTTCAAATCCTCGTTTAGTTCTGCAGCTGGCTCAAGCCAGGTTCTGGCACAATCACTTTTGTCTGAGAAGTAAAGCCATCTTTTAAATTAGAGGGTGCAATGAACTGAGGGCCATACCCAGAGGACACAAATGGAAATCATTTAAAGTTGCCTGATCTTTCTTTTCACTCAAAACCTACACAAAACAAGCTAGTTCAGCAAATTGAGGCTATAAATAATATACAACACTTCATCATTTCAGTTACCTCTTTGTACAGCATCCAAGATGCCTACAGGCCTGGATAGAGTAACCTTATTAGAGCAGCAAGGGGATGGGGTAGCCACTAGCCAGCTAATCACAATACTGTCAAATTGCTACATCAAACGACTATAATTCACTGAATAGGGCAGTTATTAAAATTCCAAGCTCTCTCTATGATGTGACCAGAATAATAATAAGAATACAGTCAGCCTTCCCTGCAAACAATGAGACACTTAGGAGAGGCATAGGTTCCACTATCTCTGATATCTATTCCGTGAAGGCTACCCTCCAATAAATAAATAGCATGATGAGTTTCGTGCCTTCTGTGATGTGACAGCATTTGTGCAGAAGAAAATGTCCCAATTCCATTGAAAGCACCAATATAAGTAAAGGTCTTAATGCTCAATAAATCACAGTACAGAACTCTGCACTGAAAACACCTTTCACAATTAAGAAAAGCAACAGCAAATTGGCTAATTAGCATAAGAATGTACAAACACTGTTGTCTCTTAAGTGCCATTATTAAGCATTCTAAATATAGTCATTTCAGTTGTGAAATTTACAAATTATTTTCTTTTTACCTATAATAAATCTTGGCACCCAAGTGACAAATGTTATAATCCTCACTAGGCAGAAAAGCCCTAAGCTAACATAAAATGAACTTTTATGAAAACTATGAATCTAGAAAAGGAGCATTTGAATTAGACTTGGCATAACCTAAAACACACTTAGACTGGAAAATTACCAAATGTAACTGAAATAAATGCAGTTATGGTTTAATGAAAAGCATTTAAAACAAGTTTTGAAATAATCTTTCTTGTTGATAATGAAAAAGATACACTTATGGCAAACATAGAACCATGATTAGAAATTATTTTGTTCTGAAAACAAATTAGTTACAACATTACTACCTGAAACCATAATCTGAAATTAGTTAGGAATGATAAACTTTCATTCTGCATAATGAGGTAGGTTACAAAAAGAAATATCAGCACATTGTGCTTATTCTATACTGTTTCAGTTAAGTAAAATGGTACTTGTGTGAATTCTTCTTTAAACTAATAAAATCTTAAACTAATAAAATCTCGTGTCATTATAAAGGTGATAGTTGAATCATTTTTCTCAAATTCTTCACTATAGATAGACAACAAATAAATAAGATACATAGTTGAAACATACATAGATTAAAATCATTAACTCCTTTATTTGGAAATACATCTTTCAATCTATTTATTATGTCAAAATTCAAGCCTGAAATAAATTAGATTTAAGTTGTCCTTAAAGGAGAAATTTTGTTCAAATTAAATCACTAAACAAAAATACAGTCACCTTAGAACTCAACCCTCGCACATATGCAGATAAAGTGTAATGGTATAATCAGTCAAGGAAAAATGGATTTTACCTGAACTAGAAACAGTTAGTACTAGAAAACTATAGATTGTATATCTGATGAATGGCTCAATCAAATAAATCTACAATACTGGGGGAAAAAAGTGGGTTTCATTCCTGGGATCTATTTCAACTAAGTAGGTAAAAAATATCTACACTGAAAACTCCATCGCACTATCACAAGAAATTTAGACACAAATAAAAAGAAAAGTTATCCCACATTCATGAATTAGAAATGACATAGTCTAAAGAGCAGTACTGTCAAAAGCCATCTACATAGCACAGTTACCCCTATTAAGATTCCACTGTCATTTTTTACAAAGGTTGGGGAAAAAAATCCTAAAATTGATATGCAACAACAAAGAACCCCAAATAGTCAAAGGGATTCTGATAAAGAGCAAAGAAGGAGGACTCATATAGTTCCTGATTTCAACATGTATTACAAAACATGAAAACAATATGGAATTAGCATAAAAACAGACAAACGTAGTAATAAGAATAAGTAGCCAAAAATTAGATAGATAGATGATAGATAGATAGATAGATAGATAGATAGATAGATAGATAGATAGATAGATAGATGATAGATAGATAGAAAGATAGATGTGCTTAATGCTTATTTATGATATTGCATATATGATCAATGTATATTTGCTGAGATAACCAAGAACACTCAATGAAGAAAAAAGATACCTCTTCAATAAATGCTGGAGGAATAAGTGGATATAAAACAACAACAACAACAACAACAAAAAAAACAACTCTACCATTTATAGAAAAATAACTTGGAATAGAGAGAATGGGAAGGGGATCAAAGTAGAGAAGAGGGTCAATGGTGGAGAAAAATGGGCACTGTAATAGTTAGCAGATGTGGTTTGGTAATATATCTAAAGAGATGTAAGCATATACCTTTACATCATACACTGTGTTGGAAACCAACATTACCACAATAATAATAAAAAAGAAAAATGTTGTTACTTTAATTAAACTTTTTTTTGTAAAAGAGTTATATGTTATGAATCTCCTAGAAGAAAACACAGGAATAAAATTCCTTGTCGGCGATCCTGGTAAATGAGTTCTTGGATAAGACACCTAAACCACATGCAACAAATGAAAAATAAACAAATGGGACTCCATCAAACTAAAAACTTCTGAAAAGCAAAAGGAAAAAATAACAAAGTGAAAGGACAATTTGCCTGAGAAAATATTTGAAAGTTATGTACGTGATACAGCAGAAAGAATAAAAATAATATCCAATAAATATGAAACACATAAATCAATAGAAAAACAAAATTTTATAATAGGCAGAAGTTCTTAATAGAAATTTCCCAATGAAGCTATAGTCAACGAGCATATGTAGAAATGTCCCACATCACTATTTGCTGTGAAAATACAAATTAAAACCACAATGAGTCATCACTTCGTCATTCACTTATTTTTCACTAATACTAGAAGATCCTTTTCTTCCCACAAATCTATCCTGTCTCTGAAGCTCCAATGTTACCATCATATAATGATCCTTTCATGCAATAGATCTGATGACCTATTGATTTATTTCTCTCTTAAATCTTGTCAATCTTTTTTCCAGTATTTTTGAGTTTAATCATTTACCAGCGTAATTACATCGTCAGACTCAGCCACTGATTTCTGTTTTCTCTTCACAAATGAAATACTTTTCTAACAGATATCACTGTACACAGTCTTGTCCTTCTTTAATCTTTCCATAGCAACCAGTGTTGCTTCAAAAATACAAATCTTTCAGATTTTTTGTGTGCATTTTTCTATACAAAATCATTTTTATCACTCTATGAAAAGTCACATTTTAGGGATGTTTTCCAAACTCTTCACATGGGTTTCCAATCCCTGTCTGACCTTGACCTTATGATTACCATACCTTGCTCCCCAAGTCTTCCCTGGAGCCATACTAAAATTCTCATATTATCCTCACATTTAGATGCTTACTTTTATTTGGGAGATTCTTCACTACTGCTCCTATGTTTAGAATCTCCTGCTTTATCATTCAGTTCCTGGTGAAAGTTATATATTGATACTTCATACTTTCAATACCTTCTGATTCATTTATCACTCTTTTTATGTTAATTAAATGCTTTTAAAGCACTGACTACTATGTATTTTAATTACCTATTAACTTGCCTGCCACCTAGGTAAAATCATATGTTCTTTAAGAGAGACACACTGTCCTCTTTTAATTGTGTTTCTAATGCTTACTGTAGCACTTCTCTCTGTCTAGATACTTTATCGACACTTGTTGGATGATTGATGTCTATCAGTTGCCCAGAAACATGTGAGATAACAAAAACCTTTAACAATGAGATAGTGTTAGGAATGTTAAAGTACCTGACTAATAAAATTAAATATAAGCCAGGAAGTATTGTTCAATAGATACATTGAATAGGTCTGGTGAGAAATTATGCTGGACTCACCTCCTTACTATGAGAACTTTCCATAGTTCTGTACATATTTTATCATCATGTCAATCTTAAACTCAATGCTCTCTGTCAAGGGGATACCAGAGTGGGAACATCTCCACTTACTTCAAAGCAGTTTTTGAAAAAGGAAAGAAGCATGCTAACTATTGTATACATTTTTAAATTAAACTAGCTAAACCATAAAATAGCTTACATGGATTGTTTGCATTTGGTTTTGCAAATAGATATTCAAAAATAATTTGCATTTATCATTGGTGGCATTGTGTCCATAGTTGGTAAAAAATGAATTACAGATATCTCCAACACCTTTACAAGAGATTTAGATCTCATTAATAATCATTGAGTATGTCTGCCCTAAAGAACCAGTATTATGAGGGCAGATATCCAGCAAAGATAACCAAATAGGTCAATTCTTTAATAATCAATGACTTCATGTTGTATAATTTTGTGGTAGTGACAGAGGGTGCTTCCTCCCCCCCCTCCCCCCCATTATCTCCTGTTTAAGATTGCAGATTTCAAGGAAGGTATGCTAAAAGACGAGAATGGCCTTATTTGGAATTTCCCTTCTGGGAGATGCAGGAGGAGGAAGAAGCGAAATGGTCCAGGTGTGGTTCGTGGAAGGTGGGGAATCAGGGTATATAAAGGGTGTGAAAACGAAGAGAAGGATCGAATCCAATATGGAGGTCAGATAGAGAGATTCATGGAGGAGAGTGATTTGGTTTTGGCCATTTTATAAGATGGAGATGTGAACCATGTGAGCTTGGCCATGTGGCCACCAGGGACCTACAGCCCTTGGCTGACCTGGGCTAGCCGCATGTGTGCTAAAGGCGCTTAAGAAGTTTGCAGATTTGAACTCTGTGTTGGAGTTTGTTTTGCTGAGTTTAACTTGTGTCTGAAGAGGCCGCTCAAAAGTCAGGCCTGAAAAGAAAGTGAACTTTGCTGGGTCTGGAACCATGAACTTTCTTCTCTGACAAGGAGAAGACAACAAGGAGAAGATGGCATGGAGGAGCTGAAGCACACCAAAGGGACAAGTCTTCAAGCATCTGGAGATGAACTCTGGACTGACTGATTTTGGTGAGATGATCAGGACTGAGAGACTGAGGATTTTTGGGCAATCCGGGGAAAGAACTTTGGACAATGCTGAGATAGGTTTTGGACAATGTTAAAGTAATCGGAGTTTTACTTACATGTTTCTTTTGTAGTAATTAGGATAATTAGGAAATCACTTTGTTAGAAATAAATTAGTCTGCACTGATAGTCTTGCATTGGTTTGGTATTTTGGTTGAGAAGGCTGGGGATGGTGGAAAGAACCCACAAGAGTTTAAACTGTTTCTAAGTTTTTCTTTTCTGCGGTTTTTGGAGCTGAAAGCAGAGAGCAGCTAGCTGATTTTTGCATATTGGTGGTAAAGGTGATCAGTGAAAATGCTAATGAACAGTTTGAGCCTGCTTGTAGAGAGAAGCAGGCAGAGGTGTGTCTACTTAAAGGTAAATTGCTATTGGACTGTTTGGAGTCTGTAGAGGGAAGCAGGCCTGTGTGTGTTTCAATTAAAGGCAAGAAGTCTTTTCTGGTCGCCCTGTTTCAGTAGCATAAAGTGAATTCTTAAAGCAGCATACAGTAGTAACATAAAGTGAATTCTTGTTATTGAAGTCATGACTAAGTTAGCTATCACTCTATAAAATAAAAACAATTATTTCTGATGTTACAAAATTCAAATTTTCTTAGAAAATTAATCATATGGATATAATTTCTAGAATTAACAAACAATAGTTCTATATCAGATCTAAACACATTAAAAATTCCTAAATCTAATGTTATGGGCTGTCACTTTCCTAAGTGGTTTTCATATATTAATTTGGGTTTCATAACAAACTTTTGTGCTACATTCTATTAGTCATATCAATATATAGAAATATTAAGTTACAATACATTTACTCAGAAGGTACACCTGGTAAAAGGCTGTAAGTTCGAATGAGACTAGGACTTAAACTTGGAAATTTTCCTACTATAGATATCTTAGCCTGAACCCTTTCCCCCCATATTTTATGTGTTAAGAAGCTGTTTTTAAAAGATTTTAGACAAATTGTTTTTGAAAACTTTAATATCACTGTGTTATTTATTTACTTTGTGTGCATATCTCATTGTGCTCATCTTATGGGTAAACACTTTTAACTCTCCTAAATACTACTACTTCTTTGTAAGTTCTTTAGAAGAGGATTAAAATCTTCTGCATCTTAATATGAAAAAAGTACTCATTCAGCACTAAACATAATAAGGAACATAAAGTGGCCTGATATTTTAAACTATTTTGACAATGATGTAGCTAGTAATAGGAGGACTTTGTGTCAATTCAATTTCTTTATACAACTAATCAAGCTCAATTGCCTTCAATTATACTACAAGATTAAGATAATAACTTTAAAGGAAATGCTTTCACTTGAATTCTAGAAAACCTATGTCAAGTACCTTATTACTAAAGAGGCCCCCAGTTTGGGTTGGGTAAAATAGGATACATAGAAAGCTCATTTTAGAAAGTGGAAAGATCACTAGTATGAGACTCAAGAGTTCAGACCTAAAATATCAGTTCAAATATTAATTAATACAGGTATGACAACTTTTTTGGTTTGTTGACCTGTGGTTTCCTTACTGATTAAATGTATGAGGCACCTAGAATTGCATTAACAAACTTAAAACTTCTCATACTCCTCCTTCATGAGAGTTTAAAGTAGACAGTTATTAGTTCACTGGTTAGCTGTCCATCCGGTGGGACCACATATCAAGTCCCAAGACACAAGTCCAACTTCCAACATAGACATTAAAATTTTAGGTAGGGGAAAGAAAGCTAATTTCATGGCTACTTAAAGACTTGAACTGACACAGAGGAATTGGCTCTTAGAAAGAGAAAGAAAGGGAGAGAGAGAGAGATTCATCTGCAAACTCAGTCTGTACCCAATCATGTAGAAATACAATGACCAGGAAAACACCTCCTTAAGGACTCTGGAGGACTGGACTTTCTTTTTCTGAAGCTCTTTTAAACCTAGCACCTAGATCCTTTTAAACCTAGCCTAGATCCTTGACTATTTCTCAACATTCTGTTACATTTCAGCTTTAATTGATTCTAGTGGTGATTGCATTTACACCTGATACCTGTCACTTGCTCCAACCTGTATTCTACTTTATCTCACAAGCTTCCACTGATTCATATCCAACTTTTCTTTGCTAAGTTTAAAGTTCTCTATTCATTTCCACTAATATATTGCATAGCTTATTCAAACACTGCAGACTTTTCCATAGCACCTGTTCACGCTGTATTCTACAGCAAAGTGTTCAAAGTTATTTTGGTATTTACATATGTCAAGGGAAAGTTCCATGGATTAAGTATAATAATATTGTTAATGTGAGATATGCTATAATTCATCAGTTAAGTAGAACCTAATTTAAAGATGTATTAGTGCATTTGTGTTCCTTGTGTTTTTTTTTTTTTTTTTTTTTTTTTTTTTTTTTTTTTTTTTTTTTTTTTTTTTTTTTTTTTTTTTTTTTTTTTTTTTTTTTTTTTTTTTTTTTTTTTTTTTTTTTTTTTTTTTTTTTTTGAAAGTAATGTGACTGCTGGCAATTGTGGTTGTATGATTGATTGTAACTTCTCTGTGGCTCTCTGGGACCTTCCTGAAAATGAAATCGACCATCTTTGAGTGATAATGTCAGTGGGATAGAATGTGTCACTGGATAATGGTCTCCTGCTGCTGCATAAATGCCAAGGCAAGCCAAAAGTATTTATGGGGAAAAAGTTCACACTAAGCTAAAAATTTTATATTCAATGCAAAAGAAACTGAATTTGTGGTCAGCTATTACAGCTTATGCTAAATATAGATTTAATGAATGTATATAACATTTATTGAAGACAGAGAATGATAATCAAGTGATCAATTCTTAAGTAAATTCAATATTCTAATTGGTTTAAAAACTTGCATTCAAGCAAACCCTAATTAACTTTAGCTTCTCAGAAAGAAACTACATTAAATGTGATTTTCAACACTTGAATCATATTTTCTTAGATTATTTGCAGTATATTTGAGATGTATAGTTTTCATATGCAAAAAGAAGTTAAGTAACAGACACACAGAAGCAACTTTGGTCATTTTATTCCACAATTAAAAGTTATATGAAATAAATGTAAGTGGAATTCTGCAATCTTTCAAGCAAAAATCAGTTTTGCTATATATACTAAGTATTTTGAGAACAAATGTAGGTATACTACAATATTTAATGAAGACTTTATAATTATTATTAAAAAGAAATTCTTCAAAACAGTTACTTTCAAAATACATGTGATATGGGATCATATAATGGAATTACACAATTTCCTTTCCCTGAATTCAGGCAAAAAAGTCATGCTCTAATTTTGTATTACACTACAATCTTTTAAGAGTGCATTTTTTCTCTAGGGTAAGCAGTAATATGAAATATAGAACCGTAACATAGAATGTATTAGCCAATGAAAAGTAATGTGTAAGTCTAGGTAACACCTTTTCCTCAGAATACCTTCTGAGAAGAAATTACCCTGAAATGTATCAACATAGTAGCCCATTCTGAATCTTTTGCTGATGGCAGTCATTAAGAAGAAATTGATGCAATTTGTAACCAAAAATATATGGAAATTTAAGAAGCTGTTTTGCGAACTGTCAGAAAGAGTTTAGTGGAAGCTAAAAGTGATAATATTCATATATACATGGTCCCATACCACTGAGATATCTAAAATTTAAAACACCAATATTTCCAGGCTAGAAATTCAGTATAATTCTAGAATCTACCTTGCCCCCCGAGGATTTGATGATTTTATATATATATATATATATATATATATATATATATACTATTTAAATAAAAAATAATTTCAATAGGAGAATAGCATTGCATTTTTTTGGTGCAAGCCATTTTGGATATGAATGTGTTGACACCCAGAAAAGCAAAAAGTTATCATGAAAGTTATTTGATAAATCTTCATCAATGAACTTGATGCCAAAATTTCACTTGGTATATCAGAAACAGACATTTTTTTTTTAATGCAGGTCAATAAACAGAAAGAAAATTCTAAATAATTTTAAAAATCATAGAGGTATTACCAACCTGGGAATGAAATGGAATGAGAACATTTTTTAATGGCATACAATCATTAAGGAACCATTTACTGTTCATTTATGAATTTAGTGAAAAATAATTTAGTACAATCTAAAATATTTTTAAAATCTACCTATGTTAAGTAAAAAGCTAGAAAACAATTTGCTGAGTGCTTTCTTACATGACAAAATTTGATTTGGATAGAGTTCCTTCCACTATCAAGCATGCACACTCAAGGGGTTAGAACTCATATTCATATATATTCTTTAATACTTAATTGGTTACTGTTTTGTTCTTAGAAAGCAGTGTGAGAAAAGCAGTCAAGCCCCAGGCTCAAAACAGTCCAATGATCATATTCTCAAGACCAAAAGGGGACATCTTGCATGAGTTCTACTGAAAAATGCATGGTTCCAACACGTAAAATCTTTTTTCAGTAGGTTTACAGCATCAGATTATGACTTTGTTATTTTTAATATAATGGTGTTAGTTTCTTGACACAGAGAGGAAATGAACCATTTGTCTATATTTTAAATGTGCTTTCATAGCTCCTAAGATATTTCTCACATCCAGAACTACCCTAAAAACCCTAAAATATCTTTCATTTTTCTCTTTTGTTCTAATACATTGTACTTTTTAATTAATAACTTAGTTTTCCCTAAATTTTTATGATCTACTACTCATTTATATAACTATAATATCGGGAGTATAAATTCACACTCCACAACGAAATCTGTGTCACACCCTTCCCTATCTGCATCTCATGCCCTCACCCAAACTGGTAAGCAGTATATTTTTACAGCGTCTAAGAAATAATCTTGTAGTTCTGCCAATTTGTTTTCATTTGTTATTTATATTCAACAAATGAATGAAATCATGTGAGTATTTTTCTTTCAATTGCTGATTTACTTCATTTAACTTAATGCCCCCCAAATCCATCCATTTTGTATCAAAAGGCAGTATTCCTTATCCTCTAGTAGTTGAATAGCTTTCCATTGAGTAAACACTCCATAATATCTTTATCCAATCATCTGCTGATACACATTCAGATTAGCTCCATGATTTCACTATCATGAGTGATACTCCAGTGAAATAGGTTTTCATAAATCTTTTTGTATTACTATTTTCATATACTTTGAGTAAATATTTGAGTTTCCTCTTCTTTTTCTGGTGAGCTTAGCTAAAATTATATAATTTTTATTAATACTTTTAAAGAATCAGCTCTTACCTTCACTGATTCTTTTGTATTGTTTTTGATTCCTATTTATTTCCTCTTTTTAAATTTGAATATTTCCAAGTCATTTTTGGATTAGGTTTTTTTCCTAGTTCTTTCAGATGTAAAGTTAGACCATACACTTGAGAATTTTTTTATTTATGTGGACCTGTTCTGTTATGTGTCTCCCACATAAAATTTTATTTTGTGTATCTCACATGTTCTGGTAAATTATATCCTCATTTTTATTGGTTCCAAGATAATCTCTTCTATGATCTCTTTATCATTCTAAGAATTTTACAAAAATATTTGTTTGGTCTCTATATGAATGGGTTTTTCTTTCAGGATTTTTTTTTCTTTCGGGTTGATTTTAGCTTTACACTATAGTGATCTGAAAAGATGCTTGATATTATTTCAATACCAATATATTTTGAGACATGTTTCATATGTCAGCAAATGTTCTATCCTTGAGAAAATGTAATACACACTTAAGAAGAATGTGTATTCATTTATTTTGGGGTGGAAAACTGCAAGATATCTATTCAGTCCATTTGATCGATAGTTTTATTAAAGGTCATCATTTCTTTGTTTGCTTCCTGTCTGGATGATCTATTCACTGAATACTTGGCATAATATAATCTATTTTTATTGTGTTTCTGTTAATGTGCTGCATTAGTCTGTTGATAATTGTTTCATAAATTTTGGCACACCTCTTTTGGGGGGTCCAAATATTGATTAAAGTTATATATTCTTGATAAATTGCTCCCTTGAAGATTATACAGTGTCTATCATTGTTCCCAATTGTCTTTCTTTGCTAAAAGTTCAGTTTATCAGATATGAACATAACAGTTACTGCATTTTCCTCTGTATTATTGGCTAGAAACAATTTTCTCCAGTCTTTTTCTTTAAGTCAATTATTTGTCTTTAGATCTGAAATTTCTTCTTTACATAATATATTTATGACAGTTTCTTTTTCAAGCTGTCACATGCTGTCTTTTAATCAATGAATTAAGACCATTCACATTTTAAGTAATTATTGATATATGAGAATTATTTAGTATGATTTTTAATTTTGTATTTTGGTAGCTTTACATTTCTAATGCTTCTTTTTCTATATTTTATGTGCCTTTTGATTTAGATGGCATCCCATTATTGTTCTCTCACTTTCTTCATCTTTTCTAAATATCTTTTTCTCTATGTGTGTGGTTACAATAAGGGTTTTATCAAACATTCTATGTCTACAATAGATCTTTTTATACTGATATCAACTCATCATCATTTGACTATACAGATATTCTTTTATTTCTCTTGTAATGTGTTGCAATTTCATATTCTTGTTTATACTTATGGTTTCATGTTACATTTGTCTTGTTTACATTGTGTATGTGTTCTTTTTATGTAGAACATCTTTCCACATTTTTGTATACCAGGTCCAATGCCCTTAAATTCCAATAACTCTTTTTTGTATAAAAGAGTTTTTATTTCTACATCATATTTCAATGAACATTTTGCACAATATTTTTTTTTATTTCTACATCATATTTCAATGAACATTTTGCACAATTTCTGGCTGGCTAGCATTTCTTAATATTTTGGACATATAAATATGTCAGTCTACTCTCTTCTAACCTTGAAAGCATTGACTTAGAAATTTGATGAAAGTTAGATTAAGATGTTGTAAGCTACATGCATTTTTCCCTGAGAAATAACTAACATTTTCATAAGCTAATAAGTTTAATAAGTTAACAGTGATGTGTGTCAGTGAAGGTCTCCTTGTATTTAATAATTATGGACTTATTTTAACTTACTGGAATTCCATGTTCAACATATTTCTTAGGCTGGGGGCATTCTCAGCTACTGTTTCTTTGAATAGAGTGCCTACTCCTTTCTCTTTTCACCTTCACCTGTTGCTTGTCCTTGTGTTTCCTCTCTGATATTTTTCATTAAGTTTGTTTTTCATTTATTTTAGATCTTATTTTCCTATCTTGTTCTAACTTGGTCATTTATATATATATTTTTTTCTTTCTTCAATTTCTTTAATTCTCTTTTTTGTGTAAAACCTTTTATTTCCCTTTTACTCTCTTTTAAGATCCTGCACCTTCAATTTCTATGTTTGATTGCACTGTCAGACCTCATTGAGTTTTCTTAAGCTAATTATTTTGATATCTTTTTAAGATTCTTGAATCATGTCTCTTTTATAGAGGTCTCTGGATTCCTATTCTCTTTCAGCTTTTCCATCTGGTATTCAGATATTCTTTGTCTCCTATATATGTGTGTTCCATATTTCCTTTTTCCACTTGGAATGTACTTTATCTTCTTTGGTTTACTTGGCAGCAGGTGATGGATAGAAGGGATATTGTATTCTAGATATGACGTCAGTCTTGGTGGAGAGTGGTGATTATTTCAGTCATATTTATACTACCCTTTTTTCCCTCATTCTGAAAAGTAAACACTGCTTCACAGAGCCTAAATTCAAAACCCCACCTCACTGCTGTTTCTCTTTGTGGCAGGCTGTACATTGTGCAGCAGGGCTCTCTCAGATCTCCCAGAATGAATGATGAGGGGATGATTCATCACCAAGTGGAGGTGACTGAATTGACAGACCTCTAGCATCTGTGTACCAAAGGGTCTGCATCAGTCCCTCACTAAAGAAATTTCTTGAGTATGATTCACAGGCTCATAGGGACTGAGAATTCTGTGCTCGTTTCTCATTTTGTTCAGATGACCACTATATCCAGACCATGGCCACCATTTCATCATGCTCTTCCCATATTTTGTCACAACAATAAGTTATCAACTTCAATGTAAGATGCTCATGTTTTAGTCCACATCATCAGCAATGAACTTATGAAATTCCTTGATACCAAAATGTAATTTTTCTATTAGTGGTGTTTCTATGATAGTATTTGGGGAAGATATTTATTAGCACCTCTCTATTTTTATATGTTGTATGTGGTATCTTTCATTTCTTAAGTGACTATTAATGATAATAATAAGAAATTGCATAAGGATTACCACTTTGCATAATTTACTAAAATACTATTATACTATTTTGAAACATGAATGAACAATTACTCATTTGAAATAAAATGTACAAATAAATGAAAGGGGTAATTATGATTTTAAACACCATCTGCCTACTTTTAGGGTATGGCATTGCTACCTTATGAATAAGAATACTCACCAATGTCAAATGTATGAATAATAGCATAAATCAAGTTCAATAAGCTTTGGGAATAAGACAGAGTTTCACTTATTTAAAGTGTTTTCCTGTTGCAAGGCAAGGTTTTGCAAAAAAAATATTGACTCTTTCAAAGTAATAGGTATATTGAAAATAGTACTCTCTAAGAATAGAATAATTGCAAAATATATTATTAAAATATATCTGACTTGCATTACAGGAACAGTGTAATATCCATCCTTACCCACACATAAAATGACTAGGGATTTCAGTGGTTAGATTTGAGAAGCATGAGAAGGATATTCATTGACCTGTCACTAATGATAGAGATTAATGAATCATTCCTTTACGTTAAATATTTCCTGCTTCTCTACATCCTCTTTTAGAATGTAAATAGCTCTCTATAGAGCAATATTACATTAGTAATACTAATCTTTCCACTCTACCAGATATTTTTCTTTTTGACATGAACTATTAAAGATAACTTGGAAATCCTAAATGTTGTCTCTAGGGATGGTAACAACGAGCAAAGGAATGAACAGCAAGCTCTGTGTAGTGGACAAAGATGGAAATAGACACAGAATAGTAAGGTAATAAGAGCAAAACTTAATCTCAGTATGTCACAGTTTTGTCATTAACCAGTTTCCTTGAGTATCATTAGCTCTATTCATTTCAAACTTGTATACTGTGTAATCTAAAACTACATCTACAATTTCAAAGGAATTTTGTATTTTCTGGGTTTCTTAAAAACAAAAAAAATATTAATAAATATCAAAATAATGACATTCATGCAAGGCTTACTTCAAAATACCTGAAATGATTATTATCATCAAGTACTCTAAGATGTTTCTTTATGGAAACAAGTTTATCAGAAAATATACCTGGAAAGTTCCTGTTATCTGCTAATAGTTTCTGTAATATAGAATTACTCCTTGAATAAATAAAAATTAATATTAACAACATAATGATGTCTAATGTATAATAAATATTGAAGTTGAGCCAATTGCTATTTTAATTTATGTTTAGATATAGCTATCTTTTTTAGTATGAATATTTGAAATTTTCTATGGATTCAATACAAAATTATTTACGAATAGAATGGCTAGTGCAGCAATGACTTAATCCCTATATCAGTGTAAACTTGATAGGCTTTTAAAATGATAGACTTTCTGTTAGCTGTGCCTTGTGGATTTCTACACTTAAACTACATATTCTAACACTTATACTAAAGTCAAGCTGTTTCCATCTGTTTAGAATACACATTGCATCGCTTAGTAGTACAAAAAGAGCAGTTTTCCTTAGACTCCTGGGACAAAAATCACACAGAATTCATAAGAGATTCAACACATAAGATTTCATTTCCTGTATAGAAGCACTGCAATACTATGTAGCAAAAACTATTACTCTTTTTCACTGTGCTTATAATTAGGAAGCCAAACGATCTTACCCTTCAGGTTGGACACCTCATCACCTCACTTGAATGCAGCCACAGCACTCAGCAATGGTACATGGAGCTAATTACTCTGGTCATTAGGGCACATAACACAAGAATGACCCCATTTATGATTTTTGTATAGTGTGCTCTGATGAAATGAATTTATTTACCACCTGTACTCTCAGGACTTCGACTACAGCAATGGTCCTGTCATGTTGGAGGACAGCTCAACTGCCATCTTATAGGGCACTTGTCTTCGCAGGTGACCACAGAGAGATAGAGACTGGCAAGTCTTCAGTCAGGCTGTCATCCTTCCAGTTCAGTTGGTTTCAAAATTCAAAAGGTTAGGACCTCAGTGAGGATTTCAGCATTGTGGTAGCTCTTGCAACAGCATGTGGATCTGTCATCAGTGAAGCTGGGTCATTACAGGAACAATTTCTACAAGAACTGTGTATCCACAAAAACATGACACCATGCAATTCTGTATGCAAAGCAATCCTGGTGACTGTTATCTGCTGAATTGCAGGAGCTCAGACTTATTAAAATTCCTGGGACTCATTCACTGGCAAAAAGTATATTTAACCCTTTCAAAAGTATTTTTCAAAATATAATTTATAGTATTACTTTTTATGGTGCAATATAATGAGTTTTTAGGAAGCTGATAAAAAATGTAATATAGGTGAAATTTTTATTTGATATGCACTCATCCACATTTTTCCTTATCTCATTTCCTCCAGATGATAGACCTTTCTGCTATCATTCCTATATTTATGATCTCACAGAAGAAGATAACATGAAGAAATAATTGACATTCAAATATGAATAACTTCTTGTGTTGTGATATATTGAGGGGCATATATAAATATAAATATATAGGTTCCTCTTTATAAAATTTTTCAGTAGTTGCTATGTAAAAAGACTCTTGTACAGCCAATGAATGTTTTTAATAGGGAAATAGAACAGATAAGGTAGAAGAGGAGGGAGATAAGAATGGAATAAAGAAGGAGGAATGACAAGAGATAATATTGATAGCCTCAAGAGTTGAAATTTTGGTTTTAAACTATACTCTTCAACTATGGGCAAGTTATTTAATTGCTAAGACATCAATTTATACCCTATATGTGTATATATATATATATATAAATGTATACATTTCTTGCAAAATGTTAATGCAAAAGTTATTCACTTAAATAACTTTTTAGTCATTAGAATGATCACAGTCATAAATATATTTTATTCAGAGAGACAAATCTAATTGTCAATTAGAGAATAGTTTATTTATGGATTATTAACAACTACATAACAAAAAGGTATGATCATGACTGCATTAATATATGATTTGGACTACCAAATTAACAATTATTTGCAGAATTAGCCAAGTTTTAGAGAGAATTACATTCAAGAAAGTTACTTTTTCTTTCTAGTTATGGAGAAAGAGAATGACTGCAAGAAAATTAGAATAGACAAATGTATCTGTTAAAGTTCAGAGCATATAGAAACACAAAACATTTTATATATTTTATGATTTGAAATAACGAGTTAAAATAAGCTGCTTAAATCAGAGAAGAAATATAATTCAATATCAAATAGATTTTGCAGGAGAAGTGATGAGCATAGCTTAAAGAAGTTATTAAAAGCATTAATCTAAGGGATAAAGAAGAATGGAGAAAAAAACTTACTGAGAAAAGTGATAAGGAAAGGAGTACAGCCATATCTATAATTTTTCATTCTTTCAAACAAGATTGTGCCATGAAAATTCAGTTATTATTGTTGATAATACTATTTTCTATCAACCATTTACTCCCACTCCATTTATGATGAGTTTGACTATGTGACTTGTGCCACTTGTTTAAGTCGTAAAAATGTGTGTACCATTTCCAAGATTATGCTTTTACAAGTGTGGTATGTTTCCATTCTAGGCTTTTGTTAAGTGACTTAAAATTCCAAATATTAAGAGTTGAGATTTATTTCCATTTTATATCACATATCTATAAATGTATGTGATTTAGATCACTCTATCAACAGTATATTCAATATAATCAGGAAAGTTTCAAGGTCTTAAAAATAGGAACAGAGATTAGATATAACATTTAGTAAGGTATGTGCAAGACCTGACATAATGATAAGTTTTTCCAAGTTGTGAATATAAAAAATAGGATAACAATAAAATATATCTAGGCTTTGGAACTTTTTAATTGAGTAGCTATGCTACAATATGCTCTACAAGGTTTGAGACTACACAAGAGTTATTTATTGCTATATTGCAAATTATCCTAATCTCAAATTTCTTTAGAACAGTAATGTGGATATAGTTGAACTTAGTGGTTCTGGCTGAGAATACCTCATGATTTGTGGATAAGATTTTGATTGGAATTACATCTTTTGAAATCTTGATTCTGCTCCTAAGAAAACTGATTAACATCACTATTTATATACATAGATTATATAATATATATCTATTATGTGTATATTTGATATTTTATGTTGCATTTTAATTGTTGCAACTGGAAAGAATTTTCAGGGCATCGCTCTGCTATACAACAAAATAGGGAATCCAAGCATTTCTACTTTGAATGTAATATATTGAGTTAGGGTTCAGACACTCTGATTAAAACTAGCAGATGTGAATCCTAATCCCACTAGCTGTAAAATGTGCAATTTAACTTTTGTATTTGTATAACCTACTTTAGTATTAAAACTGTAATTTATAAGGTTCTAATGTTTATCTAAAATGTCTACTTAAAATTATCACTGGTACATAGGAAGCTTTTAGCAGTAGCCAAATTAATCATTCAATGGTAGTTAAATATTTTAAAAATAATAGTCCATGGTAAGTATGAACAATTCCTTAGGTAAAACTATTTTTATATCTTTCAAATTTCTTTTGTTCTAATACCAATGTGATATTATTTTAAAGGGTACTGTACTTATTTACAAGTCACTGATTTCTAACTTATTTTCAACTCTTGTTATAGAAAGAAACTATGTTTAAACATCTTTATATGTGCTTCTGACCTGTTCGCACAAGTTGCTCAATTGGTGAATGATATTTGGAAGAATGTTTGCCTTTTTACTGCCCATGAAAAAAAAATCACTTGCTCCAACTAAAAATATCTCACTGAAAACTTAAGCCATAATTAAATATTAATAAAACAATAAAAAAATCCTAACAAGGATTTGTTAGAAGTGAGAAAAAAATGTTCTTACTCATAAGAAGGATCATTATATTTAAAAAAACACTAATATTGTAAAAGTGTTTATTGCATTTTCTTCATCAATCTAGTTGTAGACCAAGATACTTATGTGTAATCATAGTATTGAGGCAGTAGAACTTTACTTATAGTGTCTATGTTGTAGAAGAAGAGGTTATATCATTTGAAAAAGAAAAATGGTATTAGTACTCATCAAAGCATCCTTCTATAAACCAGTAATTTCCTTAAAAATACAAATCTGATTCAAACCCAATAGCTTATCTTCTTAGATATTTGTATTTCTTGAAAAAGACAAATATCTATAAAATAATGATTTTTAAGTAAATAATGACAGAGTAGCTGAAAGATGATGATGAAACCCTAAATATGTTCTAATCTACAACTCCTATTTTCTTCCTGTAGTGACTTAATATTGGAAGTTTAATGCTTCTTAGAACATAAATCCAATAGGAGGGACAAATAGCTTTTTCTTTGTTTGTATCAAAGACAGCTCTTTATTCTGTTTAGAGTGTCCTTCTACCATATTTGTTGTCCCACAACAATTTGCTACCCACTTTCATAATACTGGTATTATATCTTTCAAAACATTTGTTGGGAAATACTTTTCAGCTCTGAATCCTCCAAATTGCCCCAAACAATTCATTTGTTGCTGTAAGGTTTTATATTTAACACACATACATACACACACCTATGACACTGGCAGATTGTTGAGAAGCACATTGAACACCAAGGTGTGTCCAAGCATGTTCACAAGCTGCTGTCAGTGTAACTCTTAGAGGACAATGAAAAACTAACAACAAAATAAACAAGAGGATGAACCTTTAGCTGAAGATATTTTTTGAAAAAGAATTTTTTATAAAGAAATGCAGAAAATGGAACTAGACCACTTCGCCATAATCCACAGTTCATAGCAGGTAGATCAGCAATTAAATTTTTACCTGCTGGTGCCCCAAATCAGATGCATACTGAACATCAACCACTCTTTCACAAATCCTCAAAAAGCAATGAGCTGAAGGATGTCATATTCTATTATGCAGCAGATGTGTTCCCACTCATTAGATGCAGAAGCGACATGGAACTTTTTTTTTTTCCAACTTAGCAATTTTTCTATTTACTCCAATTTAGACTTTGCAATACCTCCTGAGACTAGCAAGCTTTTCCTAAAGGGAAGAAAATTAACATGCTTACAGAGCAAGTTTTCCTAAACTATCTCAGAAAGAAAGGCAGCTGCCAACTCCTCTGAAACAAAAGCAGCAGGAGAATGGAGGGAAATCTTACATTCTTTTAGTACCTTCCCTTTCAAACACAAAAACCTGAAACATCAGAACAGACAACCATGAAGGTGACACTTCAAGAAAATGAAAGGAGATGGGATTCAGGATGGTTTTGCATAAATTGTCCATTCAACATATATTTGGCCTGGATGAAAGAACTTATCAGGTCATCATGACAATTTTCCAAGCCTCAAATTTCCTTGTAAAGATTTTTGAGAATCTTGCAGTCTCTAAGATGAAACAATGCACAAAACAGTGCATTGCTTGGGGAATTAAAAATCATCTGTAATATTAAATGCATAATATTTTCCCACTAATTACCCAGAAAAATTAATCTGTTTATTTTTAAATAATACCACCTCTGTATTTGCTCTTATTCTTAACCCTCCTACTGTAGATGCAAAGATTCAAGAATTTTGTCAGTTATAAAGGCATTTCTGTTTGAGCTTTTTTTCAATTCTTTGTTCTCTACAGATTATATACCAAAACACTTCCTGTTAGTCTTTTTGGATAGAACTTTTGGGGAAAGTTCATCTCTATCCATGTGTGATCATTTGGAGCAGAGTAAGAGGCAGAAGCAACTATTGACTGAAACTAGAGTGACCTAATGTTACAAGTTGTGAAGTTTTAACTGATAACCCAAGGGTCAAATCTGACCCACTACTTACATGTATAAATACAGTTAAACTAGAACATAGCCTGACTTATTTGTTTATATGTAGCCTTTGGCTACTTTTGTCCTGCAACAGATTGAATATTTGTGGCAGAGATTGTGACATCCACAATGTCAGTATTTACTTACTGGACTCTAAAAAAAATCTTGCTTCAATATAAAAGTTCATTTACTACCAAGTTTGGAGGAGACTGATATTAGTTGTTGTCTAGAACCTCAGTTTATGTTGTAATCAAACTATGTGTCCCTCACCATATAGCAGTTTTTGTTTGTTTGTTTTTTTTCTTATAGCATGGTTCCAAAAGTTAGCATAACAAGAAATATAAACTAGATAGAGTAAATATTATAAGTTCTGAGCAGGAATATAAACTATATTTAAGGGAAGGGAAAAATATACTCCCATTTTGAAAGAAAGTGTATCAGTGAATTTGAAGATTTCGTTTTAAAACTATCATAAATCCATGACAATTCAATGATATATTTGTAAATTATGATTTAGAGAAATTACTTGTATAATATTCAACTATTTATTGAGCCCTTAAATATCGAATATATTTTAATAAAATAGATATAATCCCTGCTTAAAGAAGCATACATGATAGTATGAGTACATAATAACCATGCAAATTTTTTAAAAAGTGAAGATGACAATTTTAGAGAGCAAAGAGTACCATAACAATGAGTGTGTAAAAGGGCTAGGAGAGGACCTATTTTGGTCAGGTGAAATCTTGTTTCACTGATGAAATTTTAACTAATAAGAAATAAACCAATCCTGAAAAACCATGATTGCCAAGCACAGCAGGCAGAAACAGCAAATGCAAGCACCATTTGAAAAAGATCAAGTTTGGAATATTCAAGGCACAGAAATAAATATGTGACTGGAAGATAACTGGCAAGAGATTAAAAAGAAAAGAGATCCAGCCCCAGAGGTAGGCAGAGATCAAGCCATGATGATTTTATATGGAATGTGGGATTAAATTTTAAACCTAGTTGGAAGAATTTTAGTGGGTGATAAGCAGCTGTGATCTCATTGTTAAAACATGCTTTGGTCATAATGGTGTAAGGATTATTAGGTTGGAATGAAAGAAAAAAGTAGATTATGAAGAAGAGATGAACTTAGAGGAGATAAGGATGGTAACCAGGTAAAAGCAGAAAGACCAATTGGAAAATAATTGCGAAGTCAAAGGTAATAGCATCTTGAGTCATGAGGCCAGCCAATGAGATGAAAATAAACAATATAATATCATCAGGCATTAAAAAATATACAAAAATGTATGGTTAATTGCTTCTGAAACTCAGATCTGCTTAGCCTGTGATATGGGCTATCTATCTATTTAATAATAAGTAGTGTTGCATCCAAAATCAACCTCCACTGGAAGGAATGTGCATTCTTTGCTATCTAAAACTAATTAGATGAAGATAATACTCTAGAGACGTCATCTTCATTGTCCAGGTGCCAGTAGGACTTGCTTTATGTGCACCTACACTGGTGTTCACCCACGTTGTATGATTTCAGAGGTACTTAAAACTAAGTAGTCATTTTCCTCAAATTTCAAATTTTCTCCATATATTCCAACTAGAGAATTTTTAATTAGAAGAAACATAAACAGAGTTTACAGATAAACTCTGAGTTCCTTAGAAATTTCCTGCTCAACTGGCATCTGTGTCCATTCTATTTGGTATTTGTAATTTGACTTTTATTTCTCAAATGAAAGCTGTTCTTATTCCTTACTCTAAAATTGTAAAGTGATACAGTTTTCAATGCTTTTCTCTACAAATATAAAATGGAGCTACCCGGGTTCACATATTCTAGAACACTTTCCCAATGACATGGCAGCAGAATAATTTTACTGGGTGTATCTTAGCAGGATGATACAAAAACAAATCATGTGAACCTCTGCCCTGAATTGCTTCTAATAAAGTATATTCTTCAGGAAGTGTTACATGACGATAATGTCACCACATAAAATAATTAAAGGGAACAATCTAGGTGATCACTTGGGTTTGGTTGGAATCAATTGGTGCCATTTAATAAGATAGAGCAAAAATTATAGCTGTGTATGAAAAGAAAAAGTAAAGTGAGAGTTGAGAAATCCATTTAACCATGTCAAGGTTCATTTGCTGTTACATATAAAACTCGAAGATAACAAGCAGGAAGCTATACTGATTTATCAAGTTCTCAATATGATAAAAAGGACTAAAGATAAATTTTATGTATCTGTCATGAAATATCTTCCATTGGTTAGAATGAGAATTTTGAGACACTCCTGGATTTAGAAACCTCTGGTAATCTCTCATCTCTAGAGGTTTTCATCTAGAGAGACAGACATAACTCCTACCATGAGTTTTAGAAAGTGGTAATGTTAGAAAGAAACAAAATTAGAAAGAAAAGAGAGAGGATTTTGGAACTATTTTTTAACTCCATTCTGCACCAGAAGCTAGATTTGATCGGTCAGCAATATACAGAAAATTTCTACATTCCCTCCCCACATCCAATTGATAACAAGTATACTATAAGTGTAAGATTCACTGTAAGGAATAATTAGAAAACTGTTCATGAGTAGAGTTTTCTTATCAACTTGGGAGAAAGACAAGACTGGAGAGAGAACATGATATAATATAAGGAAAACAGAGCTTATTCCAGCAGTGAATCAGATTAAATGAAAAGCAAGACTAAAGAGGAATGAAAGGATCCTTATGGCCAAACAAAATTTACCAGGATTTGCAGGAACGTGGCTGGAACTATAGAAGATAATGCCACAGAAAATAAGTCAGAATAAGAAAGCCAAATATCAGATGATCTAACTGATATATGGAATACAGAGAAACACAACAGTGAGTTTCAAAACCCAACCAATAATACACTCTTAACACTTGATTGCAAAAATGTGGTAACTAGAAGAAAAAAGGGAGTGGGGGGAGGGAAGGGACTCAATGGAATATGGAGGATTGTTGGGGCACTGGTACAGAGGGTGTGAAAGTTAACATTGTAGAGACTTGAATTTATAATTCCCAGAGCAGATGCAAAGATATAACCAATTTATGGGGAAAAATATTTTGTGGAACTTAAGCAACATTTCAAAATATTTAATCAACCAGAGGAAAGATTTTTATTTAATATATATATAATGACTACCTTCAAAATATATTCAACTGAAAATAAATAATGAAACTATAAAAAACTGAAAATAAAAGATGAGCAGGCGCTATAACAAAAGATCTTGATAGTGTGAATTTGGGTCCCCTTCAGTCACTAAAATTAATAATCCTTGGGAAATAGCTCTCCCATGCCCTCTGTGTCTGGAGCTTTGGGACAGCTGGCCCCCAATTTCCAGATGAGTGGTCAGGGGATGCAGGGGGAATCCAGGCACCCCAAAGAACTCTGTCACCATGGGAGAAATGGGGAAGCCCTGTCAGGGTGTGGGGGGTAGGATGGGATCATGACCTACCCCTTCTGTTTCACTCCCACTCCACTCAGTCCTCAAGAGGAAAAAGAAAAGCACTAACAATCCAACACGAAGAAGAAGAAGAAGAAGAAGAAGAAGAAGAAGAAGAAGAAGAAGAAGAAGAAGAAGAAGAAGAAGAGGAAGAGGAAGAGGAAGAGGAAGAGGAGGAGGAGGAGGAGGAGGAAGAGGAAGAGGAGGAGTTGGAGGAAGAGGAGGAAGAGGAGGAGGAAGAGGAGGAGGAGGAGAAGGAGGAGGAGGTAAGGGATATCAGTGATGGCCTTGAACACTCGCATCTCCTGGCATGACCCCGAAAGAGTATGGAAAGACCACTGAACACAGGACTGTGAAACCAAGCAGAGTTATGACCTATCCAAATTATACCTACACTGTTACAGGTGGCTGGGGGACAAAATCCTGGTTCAGAGAAGCCTCCATCAAGAGCAAGACACACCCCTTATCCACAAGGGAAGGAAGGCCACAGAAACATGGCACTGGCCGGACAACTAAGTGGCAAGTCAAGATCAAGGAGACCAGACTGACCAACCATCAGATGATGTCTGTCCCCATCTGAGGAACTCCTCAGCCAACAAAGGAGCCAGATTCCCTAAGTGAGAGGCCAAAACCACAAGATGTGAAAACAGCATAAAGAGAATGAAAACAGAATGGAGACATCTAGAAAGGAGGAGCAGACAATGATGGATGCCAAACAAATTTGGACTGGCTACCAGATGCAAAGCTAAGACCAGCAAACTAAGCCCAATGTGCACCAGGAACACAGATCCTCACCCAGGAAAAGAACATTACTCTAGAAAAGAAAGAGACCAATGGGTTAAATATGGACCAACAAACAATAACAAATGAGGAGGTGGAGTGACTGGAGGGGGGTTGTGAGAAGGAAGGGGGGGTATTCTCAAGAAGATCAACAACCATACAAAGATAACTAAAATTATATAAATTTCTAAATAAAAATAATTTAGTTAAAAAAATAATAATCTCTGGGAAAGCCCTTTTTTCTCCTGTGCTTTCTCTCTTTACTAGGGACAATGGTGAGAACAAATCCGACAGAGTGACAGGTGGATATAAGCATAGACATGCACGTCTGGCAGTTTCAGAAATCCCATTTTAAGTGTATTCTCTCACATTGAATAATAAGAACCACACAGTCTAAGGATAACTCCCATGGGATCAGGCACACCCAACTATGATTTATAATCTACATCAATCTGTTATAAAGGTAAGATGAGTTAATATTCGAGTGCTTGGAACATTTCCAGGCACATAGTAAATGTTCAGTACTGTTAGCAGTATTTTTCCATTTTAAAACCGCTGCCATTCTTAACTTCAATTAGGTTTTCTGTTAACTTTCTATCTTGGTAATGACATAGGCATTTACAACTTCAAATCTGACATTCTGGTCTGTGAGAAGTAACACTCCAGCAGAAAGTGATTTTAGAGCTGGTAAAATAAACATTAAAAAAGAAACATCTAAAGACAAAAATGTGACAATAGAAGACAGTTTACACATGTCTGGATTCAGTTTTCTCTCATCTCACTAAAAGTGGACAAAACAAGTGCTAAAATAATACATTTGGATGCTTATCCTGAATGTACTATGACAACATTTCAAGCTTTTCAAAA